>SDVV010014846.1:0-14689 GCA_016164225.1 Gammarus roeselii
ATGAAAGCTCAGAACACATCCTTTCCTTTGGCAAGGTACTTCTCACAGACCTGTCTCACTGCGAAAATCTTATCGGTACACCCTCTACCACTCCTAAAATCACACTGTTCCTCTCCAATTGCGCAGTCTGTACAGTCTCTAATCCTTTTGATCAGCACTCTCCCGTACATCTTACCAACCACACAACAGACTGATACCTCTCGAGTTGCAGCATTCATTTTTATCTCCTTTGACCTTATATAGCGGAACAATGCAGGCACTGCGTCACTCAATTGGTACCACGCCTGCCACAGAACACAAGTTCAGTAACCTCACCAACCATTCGACAATCGTAACTCCGCCCTTCTTCAGGCACTCGGTCGCAACGTCATCCAAACCAGGGGCTTTCCCTGCTTTCATCACGTCCACCGCCTTCTGCACCTCTTCCTTGGTAATGTCCGCCACAAATCTCTCTCCCAAAACTGGCATCCGAGCACCACCACTCACAGCAACAATGTCAGCCTCTCTGTCATCCTTGACATTCAACAACTCATCAAAATACTCGGCCCACCTATTCCGTACATCACCACTTTCCAACAACAACTGGCCGTTTTCATCTTTCACCACTTCCATCTTTCCGGTCTCTCCCTTTCTCATCCTCTTCACCTCTTTCCAGAACATCTTTCTGTTCTCCTCAAAATTCTACTTTTCACATCCAGTCCACTAACTTTCACTACTTCGCTTCCTCCTCCCACTCGCTCGTTGCCCTTCCACTTCTGCTCCTCTCTTTAATCTACCTTCCACCAGCAGATGGTCAGACACTCCTCCACCCTTCCTTCTCAACACCCGCACATCCAACAGCCTCCCCACCACTCTCCTCGATATCAGTTTAAAATCTATCAGTGCTCTCTCCATTATTCCCCCATGGGCCATCCTAACCCATGTGTACTTGAGAATATCTCGCTTCTTGAACAAACTGTTCCCGACCACCAACTCCTGCTCCATACACAGACCTATCAGGTTTTCTCCACTATCATTTCTACCGGGAACGCCATACCTTCCTATCACATTCTCCACCACTTCATCTCCAACTCTCGCATTAAGGTCACCCAGTACAACAACATTGAAATGACCTCCAAAACTCTCTATACACTCACTCAGGTCAGTCCAGAATTGCTCCCTCTCCTCTTCACTCCCCTGGCTGCCAGGTCCGTAAGCACTCACAAATGCCCATATTTCTACGCCTAACTTAACTTCCACCCACATCAATCTTGAGGACACCTCCTTCCATTCGGTAACGCTACTAGCCAACCGATCACTCAATATCAAGACCACACCTTCTCGTGCCCAACCTTCCTCAACACTAAACTTTCTTCCACTTCCACACCAAACTTCAGCGATCCTAACAATAGGGTTCGGAGAGGCGTGTGCCTCGCCTCCCCCCGCTCGTCTTGCCGTCTTCTAGGAAAGGTTTTACAGAGAACGGGATTCCTAGCCCCTTCGCTCCGCCCCTTTTAGTCGCCTTTTACGACACGCAGGGGTTACGGTAGCACGATTCTACTCCCGGCTACGGGGCGCCCTTTTAGTCGCCTTCTACGACATGCGGTGGATACGGTAGCAAGATTATAAAGCCCCGGCTACAAGGCACATAGCAAACTAATACCTCTTAAGTTGCTGCATTTATCATTATCTCCTTCGTCCGTGTACAGCTCAACGATGTAACACTGCGCCACTCAATCGGTACCACGTCCGACACAAACCGCAAATTTCGTAGCCTCACCAGCCATTCTTTTGACTTTTGTTACTCCGCCTCAGGTGCAGGAGGCGGTAGAGGTGATGAAAGCAGGGAAAGCTCCTGGTTTGGATGGCATTGCTACTGAGTGCCTGAAAAAAATTGAAATAACGATTGTCGAATGGATGGTGAGGTTATTGAACATTAGATTTGTGGCGGGCGTGGTACCGATTGGGTGGCTCAGTGCCTGTATTGTCCCGCTGTATAAGGGCAAAGGAGATAAAAATGAATACTGCTACTCAAGAGGTATCAGTTTGTTGAGTGTGGCCGGTAAGTTGTATGGCAGAGTGCTGATCAAAAGGATTAGAGAATGTACGGATTGCGCAATTGGAGAGGAACAATGTGGCTTTAGGAGTGGTATAGGATGTGCCGATCAGATTTAGGCAGTGAGACAGGCTGTGAGAAGTACCTTGCAAAGGGAAAGGATGTGTTCTGGGCCTTCATGGATCTGGAAAAGGCATACGACAGGATTGACAGGGAAGCCCTGTGGAGGGTGGTGCGTTTGCATGGAGTATGCGGAAAGCTTTTGAAAGCGGTGCTGAGTTACTATGCTGACAGCCGAGCATGTGTCAGAGTGGGGAGCGAGGTGAGTGATTAGTTCACAGTGAAAGTGGGACTGAGGATGGAGTGGTCAGGGAGGTGAATGCGAGTGTGCTGGGTCGTGGCTTGGAGCTATTGGAAGCGAACGGACGGAGTTGGCAGCTGAGCCAGTTGCTATTTGCGGATGATACGGCCCTGGTCGCGGATTCAGAGAAGAAGCTATGTAGGCTAGTGTCTGAGTATGGTAGAGTGTGAGAGAGAAGGAGGCTTTGAGTGAACGTGGGTAAAAGTGAAGTAATGCGATTCTCGAGGACTGTCGATGCAAGCAAAATTAGTGTCCTCCTAAATGGAGAGTTGTTGGAAGAAGTTCATTATTTTAAGTATCCGGGCTCCCAGGGGGAGAAGACAACTAGTGGAAACTGAGGTGAAGTCGCGAGTGAAGGAGGGGTGTAAAGTGTTGGGCGCACTGAAGAGCGTAATGAGCTGCAGGACGTTAAGGATGGAAGCAAAGAGAAGGCTGTATGACGGTGTCTTTGTCCCAACTGTGTTGTACCGAACTGAGACTTGGAGGGTGAGAGCAGAGGAGTTAAGAAGGTTGAATATTTTCGAGAAGAAATATTTGAGGAGCATGGCTGGAGTGTCGCTGAGAGACAGGTTCATTAACCACGTGGTTCAAATCTGAACAGGGATGGTGAAGAAGTCAGAGGACAGAGTTGATTCGCGTGTTCTGAAATGGTTCGAGCACATGGTGAGGATGGATGAAGGGAGATTGGTGAAAAGGTGTTGCAGTCAGAGGCGAGTGGACATAGGCCTCGAGGGAGACCGAAGTTTGGGTGGATGGATGGTGTGAAGCAGGCGTTAGGCAGGAGAGACGCGAGTGTGGAGGTAGCGAGAGAGCGTGCACTGGATGGGCCCGAGTGGAGAATGATTGTGAACGGATGAGTTTTGACGTTGCACTGATGTGCTTTCCCGCCCTAGGTACATCATTGAGTCGTTGAGAAAGAAATGAGGTGGTCGTCATGACGCGGCAGGGGTAAACCAGTCACATTGTCGGGCCCTGCCGCCGACACTGACCTCGAACCGCACTCATGACCCGAATGGTGTGTTGCGGGGTGTCGGCCGGGCCCTTTGTCGCAAAAGGGCTAAGGCGTGAGAGTGTGAGGTGCGTCTTGCCGGTGGCCACCCCCCTTGCTGGGAAAATTTCGGCCTAGTGGCTGTATCTGTGCCTCAGTCATTCACTCACATAACTGTTCGAACCTCTGTTGCTGCCTGCACCCCTTTTTTTGTGATGTCCGCAACAATTATGTTTCCCTTAACCGGCATTAATGCACCACAACCTCATCATTCAACACACCTCTAAATATTCCCCATCTCGTCCGTACATCATCTCTCCAACAACAACCCGTTATTTACATCTTTCACCACCTCCTTTACTTCCCCTTTGTTCCCCTCATACCAGAACATCTTGTTATTATCAAAATTCTTGCACAACCGAGCATTGACTATTGCGCTAGCATCAACGGCCTTCTTTGCTCGCTTCACTATTTTCCCTTTTTTTCTCCTACCACTAACATTAAGCCACCTCTCGTTTTCTCATCTGATTGTCTGTTTTAGTGAACCATTCTTTAGTATTATTTTGTTTGTTCAATTTTTTTTCGAATATTACTTACAATTGTAGACTTGCGTCTTTATGAACCGAGGATTATTGGCTTTATATAATTACTTCTGACTTCAAAACTCGGACATCTTATGGAATTCTGAACGTGTACAACTAGCTACTGAAAATTATTGTTTCCCGCCATCAGAGTTTTCTCTTAATTCGCAAGCTCAAACTCAGACTGATGATAGCTTACCAAAAACTTATTACACCGCTAATTGCTAGGTAATGATTGCTGATTGCTAGGTAATGAAACATTCGGCGCTAGAAAAGCATTGACTATCGGGCTACGAATCCCAGTCGCTCAAATCTAATCTTATTCCCAAGCTCTCGGAATTCTTCATTTGCTCACTTTTTTATAACTTAGATTTTTCATGCACTCGGTACTCCTAGTGTGTTAATTATCAATTTTCTTACTGTCCAAGGAAATGGAAATTAGTTTTTTCTATTGCTCACATTTTCTTTATCCAGGATCGCTGAATACTCTCGCCTTTGCCAGTATCTCGTGTCTCCAAAATACCTTGAGTGTTGTATTCGTGAAAACTTCGTTATTTTCCAGGTTCTCAGAATTCCTTGCAGTCCTGGGCCTCCAGTCTCTCCTACGACAGCCAAGCGGAGGACTCCACCAACCCTAAGGAGTTCATGAAGAACTTCGTTGAGTGTGTCTTCAAGGCACCCGATGATATAACTCCCGACAAGAAAAAAGTCTTCGGGGAGATGGCTAAGGTAGAGATGCTGATATAGTAACCATAGCTTAGTTGGAAAATAGGCAACATGATATACTGTCAATTGTTGAGTAAGGTACTAGATTAGATTAGAGTGCCAAGGCTTTCTAGTGCACTGGAGTCAAGAGTAAGATACGGTATAGCGAACATGGAATTATAGGGTCAATAGCCAAGGTGGGATTCGGGAATCATGATATAGTGGTAAAAGCTTCGTTGGGATAAGGGAACACCATGCGAAAGCAGCTACGGTAGAGAACAAAGAACATGATTGAGGAGCAATAGCTTAAGTGGGGAGTGGGTAATACATAAGGCGGCAACTTAACTCGGTAAAATGGATGCGGCGATGGAGAAGTGTGACGGAAGGCAGATGAGTTGGATATGTTTGATTACGACGGAAGTCGGAGGGACGGAGGTGAGGACACAATCATTGACAGTGTATGAGAGTAGTTAGAGACGGGAGGGACGGAGGCGAGGACACAATCATTGACAGTGTATGAGAGTAGTTTGAGACGGGAGGGACGGAGGCGAGGACACAATCATGGACCGTGTATGAGAGTAGTTAGAGACGAGATGGACGGAGGCGAGGACACAATCATTGACCGTGTATGAGAGTAGTTAGAGACGGGAGGGACGGAGGCGAGGACACAATCATGGACAGTGTATGAGAGTAGTTAGAGACGGGTGGGACGGAGGTGAGGACACAATCATGGACAGTGTATGAGAGTAGTTTGAGACAGGACTTGGAGCGATTATTTAGTATGTTGAAGCGCTTGTGACATGATTGAGCCGCTATGACCCTAGTGCACCTCAAAAATTTCAAGCACGAGTTGGTGTAGGTGATCGCACATTTTTCCTCGTGCAACCCTGGTCTCAGATTCTTTTCATTTCTTTGTATTCTTGTTCTTCTCGAGCGTGAGGTTCTATGTATGTGCTGACGTCGTGTATGTAATCTTCTTAAGGGTATTTTTAGGCGTAATTCTTTTGTTGATAGGCCCTCTCCACCCCCACCCCCCTTTTGTGCGCGTCACTGCGTTCACCCTATCATCGTCGCTATTTTATAATTTTATAAGTAACCCGTAATTTCCCTTTGCAGAGCGAGCTTGGTCGCTTGTGGTTTGCGCGCTGCATCAACGGCAAACGGTGCTGCCGCTGCGTGACTGAGGCCACATTCCTGGCGCTGGTAGAGCACTTCAAGCTCGTGCTGCAGGAGTGTGCTGACGCTGATGACTTCTCGCCGGCCAAGAGTCTCATGAACATGTGCTTCACTTACTACATTGAGCGTGAGTGACCCACTTACTTTAGAGGCTTGTGCCGTGAATCAATTCTTGGGCAAAGGTCCTATTGACATCGGTTGCTGGCGTCAAATTAATTATCTCTATCTTACTTGAACGAAATGAACAAAACCACAATTTCATAGGTATAATGGAAGGCCAGAACTCTTGAGAGGGTATGGTGTTTGTTGACTGGTCGTTCAAGAACCCTCTGAAAGGGATGCGTGTTTCATCAAGCTGTACGCAATAAAGACTTCTGCTTTATGGGTTTACCTCTCTGGTTGTACAGAACACATCCCAACTTCAACGCGTGGATTACCACTCGATCGCCGCCATTGTTCTTTGTACTGTTGCTATAACATGTTTTCCAACACTTTTTTTCGCGCTAAAGTGCTTTTTTTTTAAATATCCCCTCAATAATCACTGTTTCTGTACCCTTGGTGGTACTCGTGCATATCTTCAGTATTGACAGCGTAAAGGACATTGACTTTGTTCAGTAGCAAACCGATTCCCTCTTATGTAGAGCTTGTCAATAGCTAGCGTGATACAGCACTAGTTGCTGGTTTGACATTTTGCGCCAGAAGGACGCAGACTACTGCGCGCTAGAGAGCCACGTCACTCTAATCTGTTCTTAAATTGCTATCTGTGATTGTGAATTAACGTATATTGTGAGTTTACGATTCTCTTCTCCCGAACAGCCAAGATAGACGAGATGACCACCAGCGTCAGTAGCGGTCACAACCTCCCTCCTCAGTCCCCAAAAGAGTTCATGTACGTGTACCTGCGCCAGCAGCCAATTTGGACGTCACTCCGTTTTTGGAACGCGGCGTTTTTTGACGCGTTGCAGTGCGAGCGATCCCTGCGGCCCGTAGCCACCAGACAAGAACTGGGCGGACCAGCTGACCAGGCGGTGCAAGACGAGCTGCACTACCAGGAGAATATCACCTTTGGCCAGCTGGGGTAGGTCAGGAGGATGCAAAGGTCATTAATCACAGTCTGGATATGATCCAACGATTATACATCCATAGGTACTAATGGTTTAGCGGATCGAGTTGGTGCGGCGAATGTCGTGAAGGGATTCATTTAAAATGAAATGCGAGAAATATGTATTACCAATAATTATCTGTACAAGAAGCCTCATAATATGACCACTATCTTCTACCGCCGCAACATTTCATTGATGAGGCCTGTAGACCCAATACCCATGGGTTCATTAGTATTGGGTTGTGCCGGCATCACGGCGAGAGCCGTGATCCTGACACATGATTGTATACCTACTAAAAGACCAACGCAGGCATCTTAGATCTTTTTTCAAGTAATACAGATACAGACACTAGGCCGCATCCCCCAGAAAGGGGGGTGGCCGACGGCCAGGCGCGCCTCACACCCTGATACGCTCACACTCACACAACTTGGCCCTTTTGTGCTAAAGGGTCCGGCCGGTACCCCCTCAACATACACTCTGGGTCACGAGTGTAGTCCGAGGATCCGTCGTCAGCAGCAGGGCCCGACAGTTTTCACTGGTTTACCCCCGCCGCGTCATAATGGCCGCCCTCATCCCCCCCACCCACGACCATCACGACAGCGGGATGCCTAGGGCGGGAAAGCACATCAGAGAAGCGTCAAAATCAACCATTCACAACCATTCTCCACTCACGCCTGTTCAGTGCACGCTCTCTCGGCACCTCCACATTCATGTCTCTCCTTCCCAACACCTGCTTCACACCATCCATCCACCCAAACTTCGGTCTACCTCTAGGCCTGCGACCACTTGCCTCCGCATTCATCAGCCTTTTCACCAATCTCCCTTCATCCATCCTCTCCATGTGCCCGAACCATCTCAGAACACGCGAATCCACTCAGTCCTCCAACTTTTTCACCATCCCTGTTCTGTTTCAAACCACGTTGTTGGTGATCCGGTCTCTCAGCGTTACTCCAGCCATGCTGCTCGAACATTTCATCTCGAAAACATTCAACCTTCTTCTCTCCTCTGCTCTCACCCCCAAGCCTCAGCTCCGTAGAGCACAGTTGGGACAACAACACCCTTATACAGCCCTCTCTTTGATTCCATCCCCAACGTCCTACAGCTCATTTCACTCTTTAGTGCACCCAACACTTTACATCCCTCCTTCACTCGCGCCTTCACTTCAGTTTCCAATTGTTCAGTTATCTCCACATGGGAGCCCAGATACTTAAAACACTGAACTTCCTCCATGAGCTCCCCATTCAGGGTGACACTAATTTTGCTTGCATCGACAATCCTCGAGCATCTCATTACTTTACTCTTACCGACGTTCACTCGAAGCTTCCTCCTCTCACAAACTCTACCAAACTCAGACACTAGCCTACATAGCTTCTCCTCCAAATCCGCACCAGGGCCGTATCATCAGCAAATAGCAACTGGCTCAACTGCCAACTCCGCCCATTCGCTTCCAACAGTTCCAAGCCACGACCCAGCTCACTCGCGTTCACCTCCCTGACCACTCCATCCATATAGAGGTTGAACAGCCAGGGAGACATCACGCAGCCTTGTCACAGCCCCACTTTCACTGTGAACTAATAACTCACCCAGCTCCCCACTCTGACACATGCTCGGCTGCCAGCATAGAAACTCCGCATCGCTTTCAACAGATGTCCGCCCACTCCATACAAACGCAACACCTTCCACAGCGCTTCCCTGTCAATCCTGTCGTATGCCTTCTCCAGATCCATGAAGGCCCAGTATACATCCTTTCCTTTGGCAAGGTACTTGCCAAAGGAAAGTAATAGAATTTTCTTTTGTAATAGAAATGTAATAGAAATGTCTTTTGTTGAGTAGTTCTTACATAAGGTACCCCAGGTAATGACCCTCAGTGTTATTATGCTCGTGATCCACGTAGCACCTACTCATGGTTTATAGGTCTGCTTTGTTGTTGTCAACATGAACCACTACGGGACCAACGAAGTGCTCCTGGAAGAATTTTTCCCATGAAACATGGTTAAGAATTGAACTTGGTTGAAAAAAGTGAAACTTTACTCATGACATTCAAGTCATACGTTTGTGAGCCAGTGATTATCGAAGTGTCCAGGGTGTCTTCTCGCTCCAGCAACTGGTGTGTTACGGGAAGTACATCCGCTTTGCCATCGACTCTCGCTGAACCCGTTTTTATCTGCCGACAGGAGAGCCAGTACTTGAAACAGTTGAAAGAGTGCCATTTAGTGGTAAATTGGCGTGGCTTTCCGGTACGGCTCATGTGACATCAGGGAATGGATCCGTTGTGTAAATCGGTGTGATTTTCCGGTACGGCTCATACATGACATCAGAAAATTGATTCGTTGTGTAAATCGGTGTTCCTCTCCAGTACGGCTAATACATGACATCAGGGAATTGATGATTCGTTGTGTAAATCGGTGTTCCTCTCCAGTACGGCTCATACATGACATCAGGGAATTGATGATTCGTTTTGTAAATCGGTGTGACCTTCCGGTACGGCTCGTTCATGACATCAGGGAATCGATCCGTTGTGCAAATCGGTGTAGCTTTCCGGCACAGCTCATACATGATATTGGGTAGTTGATCCATTGTGTAAATAGGTGTGAAATTCTAGATCGCTTGTCGACATGGCGTCGTTAGAAGATAGGCGGCGTAATTTCTACGTCCCACTCAGGCCTCCTCTCTTTCGTCTTCAACAAGCGAGTGATACCTATTCAAAGAGGCAAGATCCCTCGTGGATTTCCGGGATCGCTCGTCGACACAATCGTCGCTCTTGTTACTGTTGCTTAGTTTTAGTTCCAACCTGCGGCGGTGAAAACCGTGGCCAGCGCACCGCCCGAAACCCCCGAAACATGCATGTTGGGACGCGGAGGTTGAAAGGGGTAACACGGGGTGATCGGCTTAGGGGTGTGGTGGAGAGTGTTATTGCCGATACCTGTATTGACTTAGACAAGCAGCTAAGTTTGCTCCTGAAGCCATTTTGGGTTTCCTTGATGAGATGGTTTCTCTCGAGGTGACATGTTATACTTGTTTTATAAATTTTTCCAAGGTTTTGCCGACCACAGATGTGAGACTGATTGATATATAGTTTCCTGGCTCTTGCCTACTACCCTTCTTCAATATGGTTGTGATGTTTGTGGTTTTCCAGTCTTCTGGAATAATTCCAGTAGTCATAGACCTGTTGAAGATCTGTCAGTGGACCACTTATGATTTCGGAGAGGTTCCGTAGCATTCGCGGATGCAGGTCATCTGGGTAGATTTGTCAATATTTAGTTTGCTGAGTTGTTCCTCTACTTCACCAACGAGGAAGTTAATATTTTCCAACGGTTGCACTACTCCATGCAGTTCGACTTCTGGAATATTATTAATATTCTCATCTGTGAAGACTGTTGCAAAGTATTCCCCCCCTTCGGCATCTGTTAGGTTCATGGGCCGCATGGAGTCACGGCCCAACCGGAGAGGTGAACACCCTTATTTCCCTTCAGACTCCCCTCTTCTTCACCCTTCACTATCTCTTCTTTTCTCCCCCATCCTTTTATTTACCTCATTTACATCTTATGTTTAGTTCAAGTTTCCTTTAACTTGTCTCAGACTTCTTCTTAACAACTCTCCTAATAGTCGTTGCCCACAAACACACACATACACACGCACGCACACTCAAGAATACAGATACCGGTTCTAACTATGCTTCTTTCGGGCGGCAAATAACAGCCAAGTTGCGCTCTTTCTTTCATACAACCTTTTTCTACGACTATTCCTTCTTCTTTCCATTCTTGCTGTTCTCATGCGTAAAATTCCCTACACCCAGTGTAGATCTCATGCATGGGGTCCCCGTTTTTTGTCTCTTCTTTATCATCCCCCTCGGCAGGTGTTGGAGTGCGTAGCCCGCACCTTAAGGACACCTGCGGATCTTTAGGGCTCTGAAGCAGGGTAGGTAGTGTGTTATTCCTCCTTACTGCCATCCGGGGAGTGCTGGGACCATATGGCCTCATCACCTTAGTGGTTCCTGTACCTCCTGTGGCACCCGCACATACCATAGACGTTCGCCGCGTAAAGGACTTTGACTTTGCGCAGTAGTAAACCTAACTCGAAGATGAAAAAAACATTTAAAAAAATACTAAAATGATGCAGCACTGTTAGCTGGTTTGACATTCGGCGCCCGGAGGACGATGGCTCCAGCGCGCTAAAAAGCCTTGTCACTCTAATCTAATCTACAAAGTATTCGTTGAGTATCATAGACATGTCGGCATCGGATGATTGTAGATCAACTGCACTATTTCGTAGAGGGCCAATGCTGTCACGAACAACACTCTCTCATTCACATATGCATAGAATCCTTTTGGATTCCACTCAGCCGATTTAGCAACATTTTTTTCTTAATTTTTTTGACGCTTCTGACCACTTTTTTTCACTCCTCTACCAGCTCGCTCATGCGCTCGTTCTGACTCCGGTGTTGTATTGGTTTCGTGAACTTGGTACAATATTTGTCGGCTAGCAATTGCTTCTTGAACTTCATTCATTATTCAGCCAAAAGGGATTTATTATCTATACTTTCCTCTCCGGGATGTATCGCTTGCTGGCTTGCACCACCCTATCTCCAAGATACACAAAGCATTCATCAGCGGTCCTGCCATCGAACTGGTACTCAGAGTCTATGTTCGTGATTTCGTCCTTCAAGCCATCAAAATTGGCTCTCCGAAAAAATATTCTAAATATACCTTGCTGATTCTCGTATTGATCGGTTTGCTGTGATTTGGAATTCAATAGTATGGTGATCACCTATTTTTTCTTTGACTGTTACCAGTTCAACTAGTTGTTTCTCAGTCAATAGAACAAGGTCCAAGATGTTAGGCCTGGTTGGTTCTTCCATGTACTGTTTTAGGTTGTATTATTGACGTGTTGCATCAACCTGCCGCCCCATAATGCAGCTTCCAGTGTTGTCCAATTGATGTCAGGTAGGTTGAAGTCCCCCATCAAAATACTCTCTTTACAGATACAGACACTAGGACGAAATCTCCCATCAAAGGGTGTGGCCGACGGCAAGGCGCACCACACACTCTCATACACTCACACTCGCACACCTTAGCCCTTTTGCGAAAAAGGGTCTGGCCGGGAATCCCGCAACACACCCTCCGGGCCATGAGTGCCGTTCGAGGTCAGTGTCGGCTGCAGGGCTCGACAGTGCGACTGGTTTACCCCTGCTGCGTCATGATGACCGGGTTTCTCCACCCACGACCATCCCGTCTCTCAACGATATGCCTAGAGGAGGAAAGCCCATCAGAGCAGCGTCAAAACTCATCCGTTCACAATCATTCTCCATTCACGCCTATCCAGTGCACGCTCTTTCGCTACCTCCACACTCACGTCTCTCCTTCCTAACGCCTGCTTCACACTATCCATCCACCCAAACTTCGGTTTCCCTCGAGGCCTACTTCCACTCGCCTCTGCCTTCAACACCCTTTTCACCAATCTCCCTTCATCCATCCTCACCATGTGTCCGAACCATCTCAAAACAAGCGAATCAACACTGTCCTCTAACTTCTTCAACATCCCCGTTCTGATTCCAACCACGTCGTTAGTGAACCTGTCTCTCAGCGACACTCCAGCCATGCTCCTCAAACATTCCATCTCGAAAACATTCAACCTCTTTCTCTCCTCTGCTCTCACCCCCCAAGTCTCAGCTCTGTACAGCACAGTTGGGACAACGACACCCTCATACAGCCCCCTCTTTATTTCCATCCCCAACGTCATGCAGCTCATTACGCTCTTCATTGCACCCAACACTTTACACCCCTCCTTCACTCGCGACTTCACCTCCGTTTCCACTAGTTCATTCTTCTCCACATGAGCCCAGATACTTGAAATACTGAACTTCTTCCAACAACTCTCCATTTATGAGGACACTAATCCTGCTGGCGTCGACAGTCCTCGAGCATCTCATTAATTGTTTTTTTCCACGTTCACTCAAAGCTTCCTCCTCTCACACACTCTACCAAACTCAGACACTGGCTGTCATAGCTTCTCCTCTGAATCCGCAACCAGCGCCGTATCATCTGCAAACAGCAACTGGCTCAACTGCCAACTCCGCCCAATCGCTTCCAACAGCTTCAAGCCCCGACCCAGCACACTCGCGTTCACCTCCCTGAGCACTCCGTCCACCAAATAGAGATTGAACAACCAGGGAGACATCGCGCAGTCTTGTGTCATACCCACTTTCACTGTGAACCAATTACTTATCTCGCTTCCCACTCTGACCTACATGTTCGGCTGCCAACATAGAAACTCTGCACCGTTTTCAACAGCTTTCCGTCCACTCCACACAAACGCAACACCTTCCAAAAGCGCTTCTCTGTCAACCCTGTCGTATGCCTTTTCTAGATCCATGAAGGCACAGAACATATCCGTTCCCTTTGCAAGGTACTTCTCACAGGCCTGTCTCACTGCAAAAATCTGATCGGTAAACCTCCTACCACTCCAAAAGCCGCATTGTTCCTCTCCAATTGCGCAATCCGTACATTCTCTAATCCTTTTGACCAGCACTCTCCCATACAACTTTCAAACCACACACAAGAGACTGATACCTCTTGAATTTCAGCTTTCATTTTCAGGATTCTAAAGCCCCGGCTACAAGGCAACAATATAGAACGCAGTAAACGCTTGCAAAAGGTAACACAAATGTATCCAGATTTGAGACCGCATCGACACTCACTTCACCACGGAGTGACGGTGCTACCTCAATTACCATTCTTCGACTTGCTTTGTAGCGAGAGCAAGCATGGCGCTGAGGTTAGTGCCATTTTCAGTGCCTCGCTTGTACTGAAAATGGCACTAACCTCAGCGCCATGCTTGCTCTCGCTACAAAGCAAGTCGAAGAATGGTACGTGAGGTAGCACCGTCACTCCGTGGTGTAGTGAGTGTCGATGTGGTCTCAAATCTGGATACATTTGTGTTACCTTTTGCAATTGTTTACTGCGTTCTATATTTTTGCCTTGTAGCCGGGGCTTTAGAATCCTGCTACCGTATCCACCGCGTGTCGTAGAAGGCGACTAAAGGGGCCCCCTGTAGCCGGGAGTAGAATCATGCTACCGTAACTCATGCGTGTCGTAGGAGGCGACTAAAAGGGCGGAGCGAAGGGGCTAGGAATCCCGTTCTCTGTATAACCTATCCTCGAAGACGGCAAGACGAGCGAGGGGAAGAGAGGCACACGCCTCTCCGAACCCTATTGTTAGGGTCGCTGAATGTGCGTGGCTGTAGTACGAGTGATGTAAAGAGGAGGGAGATTGGTGAGATGTTTGTGAGGATTAAGTTGGATGTGTTGGCGCTGAGTGAGATGAAGTTGAAAGGTAAGGGCGAATGTGAGTTTGGTGTTGTAAGTGGAAGAAAGTCTGGGATGGAGGAAGGTAGGGCACGAGAAAGTGTGGTCTTGATATTGAGTGATCGGTTGGCTAGTAGTGCTACGGAATGGAAGGAGGTGTCCCCAAGATTGATGTGGGTGAAAGTTAAGGTAGGCGCAGAAAGATGGGCATTTGTGAGTGCTTATGGACCAGGCAGCGAGAGGAGTGAAGAGGAGAGGGAGCAATTCTGGACTGACCTGAGTGAGTGTATTGAGGGTTTTGGAGGTCATTTCAATGTAGTTGTACTGGGTGACCTTAATGCGAGTGTTGGAGATGAAATGGTGGAGAATGTGATAGGAAGGTATGGCGTTCCCGGTAGAAATGACAGTGGAGAAAACCTGATAGGTCTGTGTATGGA
>SDVV010014848.1:0-14689 GCA_016164225.1 Gammarus roeselii
AGAGCATACTAGGTGCACTCTGATCTGCTGGTCACGTATATATCGTCCATGCATTGTTCTCAGAGCACACTAGGTGCACGCTGATCTGCTGGTCACGTGTATATCGTCCATGCATTGTTCTCAGAGCATACTAGGTGCACGCTGATCTGCTGGTCACGTATATATCGTCCATGCATTGTTCTCAGAGCATACTAGGTGCACTCTGATCTGCTGGTCACGTATATATCGTCCATGCATTGTTCTCAGAGCATACTAGGTGCACGCTGATCACATCAGTACCAAGTGATCAATGCACATCCGGTCCAACCTAATCTATAAAAATAATAAAAAATATTCATATAATAGTAGCTCATGTGTAATTTTGACGCCACAAAACATTGATCAATTGGCAACCTTGATTGTGAGGACGACATGGGCATCACAAAACTGACCAATAAGTGATTAGTAGCAGATGACGACCAAGCAACCAGCTGCGGTATAACTAAAAAGTGATTAGGGGCCAATTCTCACTAAGCAGCAAGCCGTGACGGAACTGATGAGTAATTGGTGGCAAATGGTGTCTAAATTACAAGCTGTGACGTAATTGATCAGTGATTAGTGGCAAATTACAAACAGGCAACAAGCTGTGACGTAACTGATCAGTGGTAATGGTGTCCAGGTAACAAGATGACGCGTAACTAACCAATGATCAGTGGCAAATGGTGTCCAGGCAACAAGCTGTGGTGTTGAAATTATTAGCTTACTGCGCCCTAACTAAATGAACGAATTTTCCTAATTGTTCTTAAGCCTGTACGAGTAATGCAGTAAGTGACGTCCCACCTTTCCTAACTGTTCTTAAGCCTGTACGAGAAATGCAGTAAGTGACGTCCCACCTTTCCTAATTGTTCTTAAGCCTGTACGAGTAATGCAGTAAGGGACGTCCCACCTTTCCTAATTGTTCTTAAGCCTGTACAAGTAATGCAGTGTGTGACGTCCCACCGTTCCTAATTGTTATTAAGCCTGTACGAGTAATGCAGTAAGGGACGTCCCACCTTTCCTAATTGTTCTCAAGCCTGTACGAGTAATGCAGTAAGTGACGTCACACCATCCCTAATTGTTCTTAAGCCTGTACAAGTAATGCAGTAAGTGACGTCCCACCGTTCCTAATTTTTCTTAAGCCTGTACGAGTAATGCAGTAAGTGACGTCCCACCTTTCCTAATTTTTCTTAAGCCTGTACGAGTAATGCAGTAAGTGACCTCCCACCTTTCCTAATTGTTCTTAAGCCTCTACGAGTGATGCAGTAAGTGACCTTCCACCTTTCCTAATTGTTCTTAAGCCTCTACGAGTAATGCAGTAAGTGACGTCCCACCTTTCCTAATTGTTCTTATGCCTGTACGAGTAATGCAGTAAGTGACGTCTCACCTTCCCTAATTGCTCCTAAGCGTGTACGAGTAATGCAGTAAGTGACGTCCCACATTTCCTAATTGTTCTCATGCCTGTACGAGTAATGCAGTATGGGACGTCCCACCTTTCCTAATTGTTCTTAAGCCTGTACGAGTAATGCAGTAGGTGACGTCCCACCTTCAGTGTACCGTAAAATTCTCATTTACCTGCAACTGAGCAAGTTAATAGTAATATATTCGATGTCATTGAACTAAACACCTATGAAACACACTTCGATAAGACTATACATATCGTCCAAAACTCAAGAATACGTATTAATAATTCAATTGAAACTCAGTTGTCAGAAGGAAAATAATCTAACGCATCCGTATTATTCATAAGTATAACATTCATGAGTAAACTATATTGCTCGATCGAAGTCTCTGCCGATTGTGGTCTCCAGCTCGTGAGAGTTTGAATTCTAGTCAGTTATGATAGATTGAAACGACTCAGCCGGAGTGATACACTTTTCTTGTTGTCTCTGCGGCTGCTGCTGCTCGTCTTCCTCCTTTCTTATGGATACGAGCTGCTGCAACTGACACGTGATCGTAAACAAACTGTCCTTTATCAGCTTGGTCTCCTGTTTACGTTCCTCAGCTTCTCGTACCAGCAACTCCATGCCACAATGAACAGCCTCATATCCCATCAATGTTCCTGATTCCGTGGCTCCTCCATAGTATGTAGCTTGGCTCATCGAACGGAAGATGGCGAAGGCGTTCCGTCTGTGCAAACCGCGATCTCTCACTCGCGCCATTTTCTTGATGGACTCCAGCAACTCTTTAGGCAACTTGTGACCGACTCCATGATTGGCAGAGAGTGTAAGCACTCCTCCGTACAAGGTCGGAAGCAAGAGCACCTTGTTCCTGATGACCCTCAGCAGGGAGGAGGGCGTAATGATCGACATCCACCTGCTTAAGAGGCTCATTTCGAGTGACGCAATGAGCTCAGTTTGGCGGACGAGTCTGTCCAACCCCGCCGATTGTTGTAAGCCTTGAATGTCAGAGACAGCTAGACCAACGAGAAGGTTCATCAGAATTATGGTTCCAAAAATGAGGAACATCGCAAATATGATGTGGGCCGTACCAGGATAAAGTATGTCTTGTCCATCAAAAAAAAATTCGTCGTACTCAACTTCACCAGTCATCATCACCAAAGTCTTTAATAAGCGCAACAGATAGTATTTAAAGGGATCGTGGTTGTGAAACAGAACACCAAAACTCAGAGAAAATGCATTGATTAAACACATGTATGCAAATAAGAATTTGCCAAAATTTCTGGTAACCTGTGCAAACATTTGAACATACAGACCGAAAAGGGGAAACCGGCCGACTAGAAGTAGCAGTTCGACCCAGCTCAAGAGAATGAGGCAGGCAGCGACGTGGTGTTCCCATTTTTGACGTATTTCTTGTTTGTATCCAGCAAACGTTATCAAAACAGCGAGTATTATAATGGGCCACGCAAGGATATTATCCAATGACGATATGTACGTGCGAGGTGTATCCATGAACTGAGTGAGTTCTTTGATGGTTAGCAGCAAGAGCAGAAACCATATCGTGTAGAGCAAAATAGACTCGACAATTAGAAACTCGGCTGTGTGCTGGCAGCCTTGGATAGGTTTTGAGGAAGCAGCCTCCTTGAAACGCCTCGGAACAAATTTAATGTTTATTATCGTAGGACAAACATCGCTCCTTGTTCCGGATCTCACGGGTCGTCTCTTTATATCTAATTCTGACGGAGTGAATCTTGATCCAATAGCATTCACTGTTACATCAGAGACGTTCATCGTTGATTTTTTATCCCACGGACTGGAACCGTTGCTGGTGTTAGTTACTTCAATCGAGGTCATTTGGAACCCTGCGGCAAAGGGATTTGATGTTTTCTTTATAAATAAGTCACAAAATGCAGTACCCGGAAAAGTAAGTAGAATGAAAGCAGTAAGAGCGATGACTAGAAAAGAGAAGAAAATGAGATTGATGATGAAAAATGATCGAACCTGTTGCCACTTGAGATACAGGAAACTCTCACATAAAGGATGTTTAAGTAGAGGCCGTTGTCCCTCTTCGATGAAGCAAGTAAGGAGCCTGCATTCAGGTTCTCTTCCTTCAGCGCTTCGGAATAACCGGAAATTTAGCTGGGTCTGAAATTAAATCAGTACAGTTAGCGACAAACATCAAGAACATCGCTCTAAAACGAATATATTTTATTTTGTAAAAATACCATCAAGCCGTTTCATAAAATCGGGTGCCTATAATAGAGATTTAAGTGCAGGGATGGGAACACAACTTTCACCCGCAATACCAGCTTAGCGGGTTTCAAATCAGTAAAGTAATAAGACCCCAAGGTCGGTCACGCCTGCTGAGAAAGGAGTAATTGTCAGGTGTCGTCGTGACGATGTTTTCCTGATTTGTTTACCATTCATTTGCATGAGGCGCGATTCGAGAAATCGGTAAATTCAATTTGGAGTTTAAAACTCATATTTTTCAGTGCGTTGTTAGTTCAGGCATATATTATATTTTCTTATGCATTATTATTTGCAAAGACGCATGAAATGCATGTTTTTATCATTATTCCCTCTCTAATTTAATGCACTTCAAGGCTTGTTTGAAACTATCGCCGCA
This sequence comes from Gammarus roeselii, assembly GCA_016164225.1. Taxonomy (NCBI): domain Eukaryota; kingdom Metazoa; phylum Arthropoda; class Malacostraca; order Amphipoda; family Gammaridae; genus Gammarus; species Gammarus roeselii. The sequence goes on from SDVV010014848.1 coordinate 4,042, forward strand.
TAGCGAAATTTGGCAACCAGCCGTGAGGCGTCAGATCTTCGGCCTCGTAATACTTCCGTGTAAGTTGTTCCGAGAAAACGTAGCAGTTCGATTATATCTGGTCTCATCTAGCTGTTTGTAACAACTTTTTGAGTATGGTACGAAATCAAAATGTATACTGTTATGTACACCCTGGTTCAGTTTGATACGGCGAGGTAGAGGCTCCGGGACGTTATGTTGCGTGCAGCTGGATATATTCGCTGGTTACGTTGCGAGCATATTGCTGGAACCTTCCTACCCAACCTAACCTAACTTAGGAGCGCGTATTCCTAGCCAACAGGGCAAAAGTACGTGTTTCTAATATGCGGGGCAAACGTACCTGTTATGAATTAAATATTGACTACCCCATGGTATACAACTATCCCACCATATCCACCATGGTATCCGAAATGATCTCGTATCTGACAGAACTTTTTAGTACACATTTAGCTAAGAGCTGTCAACCTTCAGTATTCCGAAATGGTTGCGGCAGTTGAAACTACGTGAGTCTAAACTTTTGAACTAAGAGCTGTCAACCTACAGTATTCCTGAAGGGTTGCGGCAGATGAAACTTACGTGAGTTTACACATTTAAACAAAAAGCTGTCAACCTACAGTATTCTGGAATGGTTGCGCCAGATGAGACTTACGTGAGTTTCTGGATCTTGATGGGGATCTCTGTCATCTTGCGTGATCGATGCGTCTAAGATTTGTTGAAGACAAGTCAATCCGACGGGTGTTTTTCTTAGTATGATATTAAATGCAGATAATCCACCTTTGGTTCGCGCTGACACATCTCCTCCGCCATTCAAGAATATCTGCACACAGTACGACGATTCGTGGAGAGCAGCCAAATGGAGTGGGGTATAGCCTGCGCTGTCGGCTGCATTAGGGTCAGCATTGGCTTCAATGAGCAGTTTGAGACACTCAACAGACCGAGAACCTTTAACAATGACAGCATGCAACGGAGTTTTTCCGTCTATGTCTCGAGCATTTGGATCAGCCCCGGCCTTCAGCAGCTCCCGAACTGAGTCGGTACATTGCGAACGGGCTGCGAGATGCAGAGCAGTCTGACCGCAGGCGTTCCTTTGACTATGATCGGCTCCAGCTTTGAGTAGCATCTCAACAATAGATCCATGTCCTTCATGTGCCGCTATGTGAATGGACGCCACCCTCGCAGCTCCTCGTGAAGCCCGCACGTCTGCACCAGCTGCTAACAGGATTTCCACTAGCTCTGCATAACCTTCTCCAACTGCAATATGTAACGGAGTTTCGCTGTACAGTATCAGGGGATTAGGCTCGGCTGAGGCAGCTAGCAGAAGATTAATACATTCCACACTTTTAGCTCGGACAGCGCAGTGCAAAGCTACCTCTTTTCTGCAATTGAGTCCAGCGTTAACATCTGCTCCAGCAGCAATCAATGCCCTCAATGATGAAGCATTTCCTGCACTGGCGGCCAGCATCACCGGTGTAGTTTCTTTCTTGTTGTCCCAAATAGCGGGACCGGTCACCTTGGCGCCTGCTGCGATCAATGCTTCGATGGTTTCACCCGAATTGTTTTCAGCTGCCAAGTGCATGGCATTAAATCCCTCTGCATCGGAAGATTCAGGGTTGGCTCCTAGTTCTAGGAAATGTTTTACCAGAGTGCACTCGCCGTGAATGCAAGCCCAGAGCAAACACACGTCCATCACGACTCTCGTGTGCTGAGATTGAATAAACTCAAACAGTTTTTTCTCTTTTCTGCTTTCCAGCAAAATAATCAATTCTAAAGATTGTCCTTTGGAGCTCAATTTACCTTTCAGAGCACTCAGACGCCTCTCCTTGCTTCCGGGAGGATTCACCAGGCCATCAAGCGCTTCAGTCATGTCCTTAGAGTTTGTCTCCGTAAGAATGTCGTCACAGATGGAGGTTTCTGACGAAATCGAAGCAGATGGTGGGGCGGCGAGCCACTGGTCGCGGCGAATGATAGCGGCTCGGCTCAGCCGACGACCTCGACTAAACCAACGGAGAAAACAGTTTTAATTAAGTGTATATTCAGAGCGTCGATAGCTGACATATTGTGACGATTGTATACACAGAGTGCAGCTAAACAAAGTTAAAACTATACGGTGAAATTCGAAGGCTCGATAAACTTCTACCTGTGGGCCGAACTACAATTCTTGGTACCCTGAATACATGTCATATAATTACGTCTAAAACATTTAATGCAAAATATCACTCGCTTTCCGTGGAATTGCATCTGCAGACGAGGAGACGCAGTGCAGCAAGTAACAAACAAAAAGATGATCTGCTGATCAACTGAACAAACAAAAAGAATAGTACACTCTGCAGTCAATGTCCAATTGAATAAAGCGATCAGTAAGACCTCTAACATTTGGCATAGCTCAAAATGCTATGCATGGATGAATGGTTTCGACGATGCCCAAATGAATAGTAAAACGTGAAATGCCAAGCCATAACCTGATAGGCTCTTATCTCCGACTGATTCTTACGAAGGACCGTGCGTGCGTTTGTTTTGCGTGGTGGTGACGGTGATTGAAGGGTGCTTTGAACTCCCTGTGTACAGGCGAGCTTCCCCAGTACAGACTTGTATCGCCACTTCCCCACCTCTGTACTGTGATGATGTACGTCATGGCTGAACTCCCTGTGTACAAGCGAGCCTCCCCAGTACATGCTTGTATCGCCACTTCCCCACCTCTGTACTGTGATGTACGTCATGGCTGAACTCCCTGTGTACAAGCGAGCCTCCCCAGTACATGCTTGTATTGCCACTTCCTTGTCCTAGCTGGCTGTACTGTGATGTCGCACCGCTCATTGACCTTCGTCAACTTTGAAGAAGTATTCGTATATGTTTTGCTTTGAAGTAGTCCAAAATATATGAATAGACATTGATTAAAGCACGGCACTTATTACTGTTGAGCCGATGAAAAAAAAACACGACTTTAATTGAAATTGGATTTCGGGCTCGTAACAAAAATGTTCACTAATTTGGTTTAATCTTTTGTAAAAAATAGTATGGTATAACTGACAAAGTTATAAAATTTACAAATTGAAGTACAACAGAATAACAAGTCATTGTACTTTAATTCACTCGTCATAACCAGAATGAAACATATGAAATAGAGCACAAATAACGTACACAATTATTTCTATTAACTTCTTGTACCGTAAGATACATTTTGTCAGGAGTTACAGTTAGCCTAATTTCACGTGCAAGCATATATTGTCAAGAATAGGTCTGACGAGGCTGTGTAGGTTGATGTTCACGAAGAATGGCTTCATTGCTTACATACTAAACACTTCCACTTGTTTATCACGCTTCATGGATGTTTTTGCATAACTGAAGAACTTCCTGAGGCCGTTTGACGATTACATAAACAGCATACCACGACAACAAGACACACATAGTGTAATGGTCTCGCAAGGCAGCAACGCATGTTCAGGACTAGGTTTCATAGGAATGTTCATGACTGGTTACGAGATGAACATTGTTCCAACGATATCAGTAGGTATTGAATTTGACTGGCTTACCCGTCTTTCCATATTTGCGAAGGACAATTTAAGGACATGATGGTACCTACAACACCTAGATTCACTATCAGCACCATCCATATAAGGACATGATGGTACCTACAACACCTTGATTCCCTATCACCATCATCCATTTAAGGACATGATGGTACCTACAACAAATTGATTCACTATCAACACCATCCATTTAAGGACTTGATGGTACCTACAACACCTTGATTCCCTATCAGCACCTTCCATTTAAGGACATGATGCTACCTACAACACCTTGATTCACTATCAGCACCATCCATTTAAGGACTTGATGGTACCTACAACACCTAGATTCACTATCAGCACCATCCATTTAAGGCCATGATGGTACCTACTACACCTAGATTCACCATCAGCACCATCCATTTAAGGCCATGATGGTACCTACAACACCTTGATGCCCTATCAGCACCATCCATTTAAGGACATGATGGTACCTACAACACCTTGATTCACTATCAGCACCATTCATTTAAGGACATGATGATACCTACAACACCTAGATTCCCTATCAGCACCATCAATTTAAGGACATGATGGTACCTACAACCCCTTGATTCACTATTAGCACCTTCCATTTAAGGACATGATGGTACCTACAACACCTTGAATCACTATCAGCACCATCCATTTAAGGACATGATGGTACCTACAACACCTTGATTCACTATCAGCACCATCCATTTAAGGAAATGATGGTACCTACAACACCTTGATTACCCATCAGCACCATCCATTTAAGGACATGATGTTACCTACAACACCTTGATTCCCTATCAGCACCATCCATTTAAGGACATGATGGTACCTACAACACCTTGACTCACTATCAGCACCATCCATTTAAGGACAAGATAGTACCTACAATACTTTGATTCGCTGTTAGCACCATTTATTTTAGGACATGATGGTACCCACACCACCTTATAGCGCTGTTAGCACCATCCATTTTAGGAAATGATGGTACCTACACCACTTTGATTTGCTGTTAGGACCATCAATTTTAAGACAAAATGGTTCCTACACTACTTTGATTCGCTGTTGGCACCATCTATTTAAAGACATGATGGTACCTACACTACTATGATTCGCTGTTGGCGCCATCTATTTAAGAACATGATGGTACCTACACTACTTTGATTCGCTGTTGGCACCATCCATTTAAGGACATGATGGTACCTGCACCACTTTGATTCGCTCTTTGCACCATCCATTTAAGGACATGATGGTACCTACACCACTTCGATTCGCGGTTAGCACCATCCGTTTAAGGACATGATGGTATCCGCATCACTTTGATTGCACCATTCATTGAAAAACATGATGGTACCTACACTACTTGATTCGCTGTTAGCATCATTCATTGAAGGACATGATGGTACCTACACTACTTTGATCCGCTGTTAGAATCATTCATTAAAGGATATGATGGTACATACACAACTTTGATTCGCTGTTAGCATCATTCATTGTAGGACATGATGGTACCTACACTACTTTAATTCGCTGTTAGCATCATTCATTGAAGGACATGATGGTACCTACACTACTTTGATTATCTGTTAGCATCAGGGTGTTAATTACACTTTGGTTTGTAATGACTTCTGTAAACCACAAAATAATATTATGTAATATTTTGTGTGCTAATGTTGTGGCGCTGATGTTGTTCTATTCGTGAGGCAATTTAATCAAATTACGGCGCTAGCGCTGATCTGTTCGTGAGGTAATTGAATATTATTATGGCGCCGGCGCTGTTCTGTTCGTCAGATAATTGAATCGAGTTATGGCGCTTGCGCTGTTCTGTTCATGAGGTAATTGAATCAGGTTATGGCACTGGTTCTGTTATGATCGTGAGGTAATTTAATCAGGTTATGGCGCTAGCACTCTTCTGTTAGTGAAGTAATTGAATATGGTTATGGTGCTAGTGCTGTTTTATTTGTGAAGTAATTGAATCAGGTTATGGCACCAGCGCTGATCTGTTCGTGAGGTAATTTAATCAGGTTATTGTGCTAGCGATGTTCTGTTCGTGAGGTAATTCAATCAGGTTATTGCGCTAGCGCTGTTTTGTTCATGAGGTAATTTAACCAGGTTATTGGGCTAGCGCAGTTTTGTTCATGAGGTAATTTAACCAGGTTATTGGGCTAGCGCTGTTCTGTTCGCGAGGTAATTTAATAAGGTTATGGCGGTAGCGCTGATCTGTTCGCGAGGTAATTGAAATATGTTCCAAACAAATTACGTTTGATCGTAGCTGCGCACAAGGCATTTGATTCGTCGATCGCCACTCAAAATATTGTCTGCAGCATCACATCGTTTGTTGCCTAGTAACAAGCAAGTAAATTTAACTTTGTAATTGCATGCATATTCAGTCGCATTTTATTCGAGAATGAATGGAAATTCTTTTAATACAAGATGAAGGAAATCATATGCATAATTTCATGGATTTAAGAATTTTTAAATATATCAGAATATCAGAATAAAGAAATGATAGTTACCTAGTCTTCGTCAGAGTGAGCTGTTCTGAAGATGAGGTGCTACTTAGATAAACAGTACTTTATGTTAACTTATTGCTAAGGGTAGTATATCAACCTCAACATTCTGCCAATCTATGAAGGTTGTGGAAGAACATATCCTACTCACCATTGTTCAACATGCATGAAACAAATGAGAACGTGGCATTAAAATGTTGATTTCAAGTAAAATAAGTCAGGTCTATAGACATTTACTTAATCATGTCAATTTAATGTTTGAAACCGAATGTTGATATGGAAATTGCGGGTAGAAATATTTACCACGAGGTTGTATATTACATTTGTTCCCATGATGTTTGGTACGCGATAGCGAATATGATGATACTAACTGCATAGTTAACATGGCATGTTATTCTTACACACGCACAAGAAACAAAACATTCCAATGATTCACTTAAATGGATATAATCGACTACTCGTGTCCTGCATGAATGAAATAACAGAAAATGTGAGTTTATGAACAGGAAAAAAATTAGAGGAAGAATCCTGAGAATGACACCCACTGATGAATAACAAATACCTGACATGATAAATGCATAGAGGAAGTAAGCTACAACTCGATAATTTCTGTAGGTACAAAATCAACCCTGTACAATTTCGTTTACGTTTGACGGTACCTATGCTGCTACTCGTCCTTATATCTATGGCAATCTAGTTCCAAGCTGTTGCAACTCTGTATTTTAAAAATAGTTGGGATTGTGTCGACGAGTTAAGGTGAATATGCAATTCCGTACTGTTACGAAGATTATACAGAGGGTTATTTCTAATAAAAAATAGTTACCTATGTGAGTTAATGATTGAATGCTATGTGAACAAACACTACAGTATAATAGTTAATTTTATTATTTATACTATTATTCAATCATTTATTACCATCGTCCAGCAACGAGGTTTCAATTCTTAAATATAACTCATGAACTTCATTACCAAATGCAATACTTACAGAAGCGCAGCAGATGCTCAAATTGAATTCGACCCAGTTCATCTCTAGTGAGTTGCCAAAATATAATTCGACCCAGTTCATCTCTAGTGGGCCGCCAAAATATAATTCGACCCAGTTCATCTTTAGTGGGCCGCCAAAATATAATTCGACCCAGTTCATCTTTAGTGGGCCGTCAAAATATAATTCGACTCAGTTCATCTCTAATGGGCCGCCAAAATATAATTTCAAATTTTATCATCAATGATCTTACAGACAGTCTATTTCGAGGTAAGAATCACCAATACATGGGGTGGAAAAATCACGAATACATGGGATTTGTTTGATTTGATTTGGGCCTCATTTCCACTGGAGCCTCAATGTGAGTCATCGCAGGCTCTCCCGTAGGGCACAAGTGCATGGGGCTAGTAAATCACCCATACAACACCCTTCAACTCATATAATTATCATTCCACATCTGCAAGCCTAGCACCAATCTTTACATTATGTTAGACCATCCTGATTAATCAACCTCATGTCCATTGGTTTCTTACTGAAAATCTCAGCTGACTCGAGTGTCAGCATAAATTTTGTGAATTATATTTTGCATGCAGCAAGAAGAATGAACCGGTCAACCAGTAGCGACGGGCAGCGACTTGGTCATTTTGAACTTTCATTTCGCAAATTCAAATAGTACATCCGACCATTTTTCTGTTATTAATGTCGCTAGCACGCCGGTGGTGTTCGTAGGACTGTAGCTGCGAGAGTAGTGTATATGTGTACATAAACGGTAATCGAAAAGGTGTACATAAACGGTAATCGAAAAGGTGTACATAAACGGTAATCGAAAAGGTGTACATAATCGGTAATCGAAAAGGTGTACATAAACGGTAATCGAAAAGGTGTACATAAACGGTAATCGAAAAGGTGTGCATAAACGGTTATCGAAAAGGTGTGCATAAACAGTAATCGAAAAGTACTACAAGAACGGCAATCGAAAAGTACTACAAGAATGGCAAAGGAAAAGTACTACAAGAATGGCAATGGAAAATAGGTACAAGAATCGCCCTGGAAAATTAGTGACTCTATGTATGTTATTTGTGAAGGATTAAGGATGTATGCTTTTAGTGAAGGAATTAGATAGATGATAATTAGTGACTCTATGTATGATATTTGTGAAGGATTAAGGATGTATGCTTTTAGTGAAGGAATTAGATAGATGATAATTAGTGACTCTATGTATGTTATTTGTGAAGGATTTAGGATGTATGCTTTTAGTGAAGGAATTAGATAGATGATAATTAGTGAATGTATGCTTTTAGTGAAGGAATTAGATTGCAAATATGCTTTTGTGAAGGAATTAGATATAGGATGACTAGATCTTTGAACCTTTTATCGAATGTATTGGTTAGGATGTTGGTTATTTGTTAGTGACTCAGACGCTGTACTTCTCGGATATTGTAGTTATATGTTAAGACAAATTGATCAAGTTAGTTTCTGATGCTTCATAGAGAAACCAAGAACGGAGTTTTTTTTGTGACTCGGCTAATGCATTTGTTAGATCGCATCTCGAGTGCTCTGTTTCTATTTGGGTCAAGTGAGGTGTTGTTGGTACATAGAGACTGCCCATGACGGGGTGGGGAAGAGGGGAGTCGGTCGTGTGAGATAGGGAGGCTACATAAAAAACACCCCTGGAGATAGGGGCTCCATGTATGCTTTCAGTGAAGGAATAAGGTATTTTGTTACCACATAGAGACAATTACTCAAGTGAATTTCAATGAAGGCATGACAGTTAGCGACTTTTTAGCTCTGGATGTACGGTCACACAAAAATATTTTTTTTCACGAGAAATATAGTCCTCTTGGGGAATTTCCGTTACCTTACGATATCTTTCAGATTCCTTACGATTTTTCTGCATGGTTACGTGCGGATTTGGTCTTCTCAATACTGTATATGATTGTACTATTTCGTACGGTATGATATATATTACTACGATTGTTATTGAATGACTCATTTGAATATAAGTTTTTACTGCTCGAAGCAATTTTTAGGATAATCGAAGTACTTATGCAAGAAATATGTTGCACGATTGATTAAATCCATTCGCTTTATCGCATTTAATGCCGTTCATAGATTCATCAGGAGTCAATGTTACTAATAAAACAGATACGTTCACGTACTTTTTTCAGATGAATTTTTCTGTAGACAATGAAACAAGATTTATTTATACATATATTTAATAAATAAATACACATTTGGGGATAACATTTACATTGTTTAGAAAGAGTATAATACAGGTTATTTACATAAGTTCATTTACATTGTTTTCATGGGTTCCTTTCCATTGCATTCTTTCAATGGGTATTTAGGTGGACAATGAGACAAGAATAATAGTATATGTATTTTTATGAACATGAGAGCATACAAGAAACAGGTAAGAGCATACGATGATTATTTATGATCTTTTAGAGGATAAAACCTGCGGAGATAGAGGTGCTTTCATCATTAAGTCGACTACATTCGCCGAACACGGTCTCATCCGGCTTGCGTCTCTTCCATGTTAAATCCATTTCTTCATCGACATCACCAGCCAAGGCACATCGCTTCCTCTTTTTAGCGACGGACGGTTTATTTTCAAGGGACTTATTGGGAATGTCCGGGTGCCCATAGGCAAGAGTTGTGCATGCGTCGAGATAGTAGCGTTTATTTTCAAATTTACTGAGGCAGTTTTTGATTGTGCGTACAGTTTGGAGTTGGCATGCTTGCGCTCGGATGTTGTGTATTGTCTCAAAGTGTGTGTATGTTTTCTGGGTCTGTATATATCTGTATTGTTCATGTTTGATTTTGGCTTGTGTCTGGTAATTGACACTTTAGCAGCCGATTTTGTTGCGTCGGACTCAAGCAGCATGCTGTAACACTTGGGTTGTAAGATGATTTCACTCGGGTAGTCATCAGCTGTTTCGCTTTTCAGTAGTCCTAGCTGTCCTTTCTTGGATTCATCGAACAAGGGGTGATTTTTGGGATAGTTGGAGAAGTCCATGTAATCAGCCAGGGGAGCTTGACGCATTTCCGCTTCAATGTCGGCCACGCCTTTGAACTGGATTGGCAACGAGTCAGTGTCGAATAGATGAGCGAGACGTTGTCACCGTAGCGTGGTTTCAGTGTGTCATAGAAGAAGCTGTAAACTTTTGCTTTTGCTTTTTTCAAGCACGAAGAATCCAACTTGGAGTGGATGAACCATTGGGCCTTTTTTTCCACGAGAATCATAGGATTGAATGTTTAAGAGGTGCATCTCCATTATGCATCTTTATGAAATTTTTGTTATTGATCCCCTGCAAATGTACACTGTATCATTTAGAAAACGATTTACTGAATGGTGGGGTCCTAGACCATTTATGGTTTGGCTACCCTTCACCTAAGAAGATATATTTACCTACGATTGCTGAGGGAGCTGTATACAACTTAAATTCAGCTTAAAATCTATCACATTTTCAACGTGTGGCATGAGGCGTTTTCAGTGCATTTCAATGCTAGTTCAATCGAGTTAGATTTAGGATAGTGCAAACAAAGATTTATTAGATATATTATTTTATTGATAATAGATTTTGACATAATTATAT
>SDVV010014849.1:0-14689 GCA_016164225.1 Gammarus roeselii
AAGTAAACTGAGAACTAACAAAGGCTTCAGCTCTTGAGGATTGCCCTCAAGTCTCTGAGAAGGAGGCATACGCGCCTCGCGTATACCTACGTACTCCCTTTGGTCTACTTCGTTGATATCTGACTGCATCGTGTCTCCTCCAGCTGTTGTAGCTTCGTGCATTGATGCTTCGTTCGTAAATAATAACACTCCTATTGATGGTTGCCAGTGTAAAGCAGCTCGAGTGTGTATTCTCGAGCAATCGCTTTACATTACTCTTCCACTGTATTTTTAACCTTGAATTGTTCTCGTATGTACACCTCTACTTCACTGCATTGTTATATTGTTAAGCTGAATAAGTATAACCTATGACTCTAAGTGGGTGTCATTTCGGAGCACTTTAAAGAATATCAGCAAGGCTGTTGAATTATACTGCCTTTCAACAACATTGCTGTTACCATAAAGTGAACTGGTCTAACAGCAGTTAGTGAGTCTCAGTTTGTTCGCCACCTCTACTAACTTGTACTCAAGGCAACTGCAAAGCGCAGCACGTCATCTACTCGCCTTCTCTACTGCAACCTATCATATGTAGTTTTTTGGAAAGAAACTCTTCCTTTACAATATTGCTGTCTGCGAACGTCCTGTTGTGGACTTCTCTCTTTGTAGCTAGGAATTTGGTAGCTTTCAGTATGTTCGACTCGAAACAATATCTTTCAACAGGTGGAACTTCCTTTTTTTTAAGTTCAATCTCTTAGGAGTGCTGTTATTACAATTGTTTCATTCAACTGTTCTTCCTAGCAGACGAGAGAAGAGTGTGTTGAGCTCTATCCAACTTTGTATAATTTATTTCCAAATTTAAATTCTTTAAATTAACAAAAAAATATGTATCACTCTAGCAGCGATCATGTTTCAGTCCTTGCGATTTCTAAGCTCGCTACCTTTAATCCAACTGTGAGAATACCTGTCACGACTGTGATGAAACTTTGTCTTCTCAGAAAAGTTCTCAGTCACGGTGAACTGACAACCAGCAGCAACATCGCAAGCACTCCTCCGCCACCGCTCATTACCTCGGAAACTTCAACACCTCCGCCTCAACCACCTCGCTCACTAGACAGTGAAACCAATTCAGCAGATAATAACACATTTTGCTCAAAATCTCAACAGAACCACACAGTACCAGTTGATAATAGTAACTGCGTACCGACTTCTCCAGCCGGAATAACATCCAGTCGTTCAGATGGTAGAGACACCTCACCGTCTGGTGTCGCTTCACAAAGATTAGAGCCACCCGCATGCACGTCAGATCCTCGAGGATCGTCATCGCCTGCTCAACAAAGCAGAACACGGGATCTTCAGGGAACTTCGCTAGCGGAATCTATGTCTGCTGGAAGAGATCATTTCTCGGGGAACACAAACCAATCGGAGACAGATAATCAGGCGGATCTTTCTGCTCCAAACAATTCCGGAACCTCGTCGTCACAGTATCCCGAAAATAGCGAACCTATTCACAACGAAGTAAATCAATTTCATCCACGAGATTATCAAGACGAAGGAAACCCATCGAGAGGAGATTACTTTCCAGAAACAAATCAGAAATCTAAAGAAGCCGAAGGGTCACATCCATTAAACTCGGGCCCGTTATCTCAGGGTCCAAATTTTTCTCAAGACAACCAGCCTTTCTCTGCGTTTGATCAGGCAAACTCATCCGATCATCGCTCATATCACCAGAATTCGCCCAACACCAACTCGACGGGAATTCACTCGCAACAGTATCCGTCTCAAACCTCCTCCTCCTCACTGCAACACTCGCCGTCTCGAATGTTGAGTAACTCAGATAACAGTTTAAATACCTCAAATTCGTTGCTGCAGAATCATCGAAATTCGCCCTTCATGCACCGAGGTTCTCCACATTTATCCGATTCTTCCCAACACCTCCATTCCCATGGTTCCCCTCACGTTCATCCTGAACCGTCCCCCCACTTCCACCACCACCAAAACTCCCCACACCTTCCACTCAACCCCTTGAGCTACTCCTCAGCACGATCCATCGATTCTCCTCTAGGTCACGGATCTCCACATAGAAAGGACTCGGGAGGTCCACAGGATGGGAGATACCCTTCTGATTTCCCCCTTCCTCCTCACCACCGACCGCCCCATCACTCCATGCAGCAATCTCCCTCTCCCCATAGACCTTATTCAGACAACATGCAGATGAAAGACTCCCCTCACCACCCCCTACATGACTCCTCCTCCGGGCAGGATCAGTACCACCCACACCACACACACCCGCAGGCCACTCACAAGTCGCAGCACCAGACGAGCCACGAAGGCTACTGGAACATGCACCTTGAAGCCCTAAGGTTAGCAGGAGCCAAACTCAACATGGGTCCTCATTCAACTCATCATTTCTCTGTCCTCCCTGTCATCTGCTGCGATCTTTGTTTAGATCGTTCTATGCTTGGTATTTCCTTACACCAACTCCAAAGTCCAACCTTTGCTTATTCTGCATATGTTGATATGTATGATGTATATGTGTATGTAAGGGTGTGTCTTTGGTCGAGTTCAGTTTATATCTCACCCTGCACTTAACTGTACGTCGACTGTAGTATGTGTGTTATCCCCATTCACCGATAACAAACAGAACAATTTCTACTGCACCTCAAAGTTTCATTTCATATAATTAGCCATTTTTCATTGCCTTCTCTGCTTGTCAATATGTTGAAATATTTCAAGCATTTTTCTCGTATTATGTCTGTTTTATACGGCTTTAGGATTGTTTTCCCTTGCTTTATTCTTCTGGTGCGTTCCCAAGTAGGCCTGCCTATAACTTTTGCCACACTTCCAACTACGCAACTTTTGACCGACAATCTTCGGTCTTTTTAAATAGACTAGTAATACAATCTTGCTTTGTATGCTTAATTTGCGGGCCATCGTGATTCTGGCGTACGCGGGGTATTTGTGAACAGTGGATATCCAGCTTATTGGCGTTTTTTTTTTGTTTCTATCTGTGTCCCACTTTTTTTTTCGCTGTGTGAAGTGCTGACAGAATGCCCATATACTTTATTCCGTTTTGTTTTTTGGTTTCTATCTGTGCCCTACTTTTTTTTTGTTGGTTTCTATCTGAGCCCTACTTTTTTTCTCGCTGTGTGAAGTGCTGACCGAATGCCCATATTCTTTATTCCTGATATATTATATGATGTAAGCATTTGCTGACAAATTCCTGCCCATGTCCTATTACATTATTGGATCCAAGCATTTCCTGACCCTGTCCATATCCATCTATGTTTATAGCGTTTGGTTGTCATACGAACTCGTTGTTGCAGTGCAGGAAGAGTTCGTTTGTCACTGATAGGTGCCAACATCCGTTGATTGCTCGTCGAGATAACACTTTTAACAAAGTCTTTGCATGCTCGACGTACACCTTTGCGTTGAATAATTTTGTACCCCAAGTAGTGAGGAAGAAGACTAAGTGCCGAATATTACGAAACTGGTAGCAAAATAAATCTAATAGTAGAATGAACTTTACGGATCTTTATTGATTTTAATGTATTTATTTCTGATTCCAATTGCATGTTCCTTCTATTTTTTTATTTCAGTTTCATAGTGTACATGTTTTTTTGTTTGTTCGTGCATCCATTTGTTTAATATGGAAATGCTCACTTGCATGCTGTTTCATGGTGCGACGCTGCCAGCATGTTGCTTGTGTTTGTTCATTTTGGTGCATTAGCTCGGCGTTTCACTTGGTGCATGTTAAATTGTAAGTTTAATGTACTAAATAAACCATCTGTGACAAGTGAACGCGTTACTTGATGTTGCTTGGACGATATCTTGATATTTGATAGCTTTATGGAATCATTGGTGGCTCTACTTTATTGAGATCAGCAACTAATGCTTTTTTCATGTATACTAATTGTTAATGTTGTAAATATAAATAACTTTTGGATAATGAACACAATATATTTTTTTATGTTATTTGCATAGTCTGTTCCTTTCAATTTGCACCTCTCATTCATTCCTGAACCTCCCCACGAATAGATCAAATGTATGTTCAGGGAAAATATTTGACTACATGCCTAGTTCTTATATGTTTTGCTTATTTTATGTCCCAACCCGCCCATTATCTAAGATGATATAAAAAAATGAAAAGGTCTATTTCTCACAGCATCATTTTCATACTTATAACCTTAGTATCTCACGTGATATCAATGTTGCCTTATATTTTGAAAAAACTAGAAAATATCATCAATTTCAAGCTATGACAAAATATGAACATAAATTGAACTGTAATCAAAGGTTGAAATAGATTGTTTGCATCCTAATAATACACACATGCGTATCCTGAATAATGTCTATATTACTTTTGCGATCATAATTTATTGTTTTGTATGCAAAAGTTTAAACTTTCTGTTACTATATCCATTTCAGCAACAAATTGAAGTCAGAAGGAGGAGGGAACAGCAAAGACTGGTACGACAGCAGCGGCTCCGAGGCCTTGATGTCTGACCGATCTTCGTCCGCCAAGACGGACTCTGACCCTTACCAGAACTATCCGCCAAGCAACGCTTCCATGGCTCCTCACCATGGCCTCACAGGGCCTGATTCAGGACACGACTCTTCCCCCATCAACCCCCAGCAGCAGCACATGGGTTCTCAGCATGGGGGTAACGCCTGCCATAGCTACTCTCCTCAGCAGCAGACTGGAGGTTCAGACCAGCAACAGTCGATGCAGCAGTCCCAGCAGCACTACCCAAACTACCCCGGGCATGGCATCGGAGGAAGCATGTCTCCCATGTCCCCGGGATATCAAGGTAACCCTCGGAGTCAAGGCGGCCCTTTACCCCAGCAACAGCCCTACCATAGCAGCCAGTATCCAAATGACCCTCAGCAATACGGGCAGATGCCCATGCCACAGCAGCCCTACTCGGGGCAAGCTTGTCACATGGGACCTCAGGGCATGGGACCCCACGGTCCTGGGGGCCGAGAAGGAGACCCTTACAGCTTTGTGGACGAATACACAGGGCCTTCGCCGAGACCTGTAGACGAAGTGCTAGGAACACAGCAGCCTAAGAGACGAGGCCGGAAACCCAAACACATCAAGCTCATGGAGAATGGGTGAGTTATTGCTTCAGTCCTTCAATCTTCACCTTCAGTGGGTTGCCGTTTTTGTGTTCTCATGTTCCGTTATTCCTGATACTCCTCATTCTTGCACCTCCTCTCAGTGCATGTCATTTCACTTGAAGCTGACATTTTTCGAAGGTAATATCAAACCTACACAATATAATTGCAATGACTTAGTCTGTTCATAAGCATGACGTGGTCTCCCCATCATCCTTTGTCTTTGTAAGCTTTGTAATGTTTTTTTATTAACGTCACAACTTGTACCCACATCTCCCCTAACTCACGGCTGTATCACATTGATCAATCGAGGCGTCATGAAATGATCTTCTAATATTTCGTATACTTCATCACCCCTCTTTCTGTTCTCAGATTTCATCCTCTTAAAAGCTCTAAAAGCTCAACCTTAACAGCGTTACGAACTGGACCTTGCTAATTCTGACAGTGCATATCGGAGAGCTCGAAATCTGTTCATTCAAACTTACAGAAGGAATATTGCCGTCATAGGAACCTTAGTTAATACAATTTTGATTATCTGAAACGTTTACATTGCCAATCTTGTCTCTGAATTATATGAAATTTCTTAGTTGTATAGTATTGTATAGAATTATTTTCACCCTATTATGGAGACCTGATTCACCTATGGTCTCAACCTTGCTCCAGAAATTGATGTCTCACTGAGTGTTTACGGATTCGGTGTGGTTTTTACTAGAGTGAAAATAACCTTCATTTTGTGACTGACAACAATTTAACGTTACCTGTGAGATTTCCTACATAGATATTCTAATTTGTGTAGCTAACCTTACTCTCATGCACCCATTGGATGCGCGACGAGCGAACAACAGGCATCTATCCGTCTGTCCCGTCCCTAGGTCCGACCCTAATCGTGCCCGTCTTCCCGTCTGTTCCAGCGGGGACCCTATTGCCATTGCCGCGGCTCTCGCTGCCCACGAAGCCAAAAAACGCAAAAAGAAGATACTAGAGACTGACCCCGAGATGCTTCCCACCAGTCTTAAGTCCGTGACAGCTCTTGGTTGTTCCAGTGCACGACGCCTTATGACGACAGTACCTTGCTGATGAAGAGTCGCGGTTGCGGTCAACTCGCCTCAATGTTAACGATTGATAACTAGGCATTTTACACTTGGCTTTCATACCTCTCAAGTTTAGTTGCATGTAAACTTGTGCAACTAGTTATGATCATTTTGCCTATGGCGGTGAAATTTAAAATTAATAATTATCTAGACCGTTGCGCTGAAAGAAGATGTACAGGCAAATTTGTTTCTTCTCAACTCGAATACTAAACTTTTATGTCAGATCTCAACAAATCAATTAATGTCTGCTAATTCTCGACGGCTTCAATTTTCTACTTCCGTCACTCGGAACATCAGCAACGTACTGTCAAGAGTCGTCTACATGAAATTAGGTTTAAGTTAAATTATAAGAATCACTACTGATTATATTGAAGAATATCGATTCTATAGTGAATAGTACATTACAGTTTTAGGTGCCCGAATGTTAAGAGACATCTGTCCTTAAATAGAACGTAATGTATTGAAGCCTCATAAATTCATATTTAGAAACGATGTAATTGTTTATTTTATCCGTATGCTTAGAATTTCATTGGCAAATGTAAACAAAATAACCAACGAGAAATGAGGGAATTTCCTTCCTTATTTATAGTAAACCCAGGTCCAGAATTCTTTCTCAGCCCTTGGGTAAAGTTAAATATGCTCTTCGCTCAGTAACGGTTTCAATTGTCTTAATGTTGTACAGAAGAGTGCTACAGCTTGCACAATAAGGAAGAAATGACGAAACACTGGAAAGAGCTATTATTTTATCCATATTGAAAAGAATCATTCATCGTTGCACAGCTTCTGCCCTGTTCCTGTTGTTCTCTTTTCTCTGCCTTAAAGAGATGTTTTTTGAATGCGTTTTACCTCACTTAGTTTAAGCCTGCTAAGTTTAAGTGTGTAATTAAATATTATATACCCGATAATACTTATAAACTGATGATTTCCATGAAATCTCTGACAATTTGTTTTTTCAAGCAAGCAGAAGCAGAATTTATAATGTGACAAATTATTATTTTTTAATATCGCCTTTATTTTTTTTATAATAGAAATTTAGATTTTTACCCAAAATAACATCAGAGAGACTTCTCTCGTGTGTTTGTTTCATTGAACTGTTGAATGTAAATATGGTCATTTATTTCTTTCTATAAATGGGAAGGTATTTATAAACCGTTCATTTTTTATTACAAGGGTATCCCAATGTTACCTAAAAAATATTACATTCACAGACCTTCTTTATCACAGGGGCTACCATATATTTTATTGCGGCCAAGTATATAATTTGAATGGGTTTTTAAACTGCACAATGAGAAACTTTACCTAACAAAAATAGAATTCACAATTGATTAATTACAAAAAATTAATTGATTAAACAGATCCAAAGCAGGTCAACATCAGAATTGATCAGACCCAGTTGTGTACTCGGCCCAAAACTTCCCCTCTGAATAATCCGCTTCTGTAAATCCGAGAACAGTTGGCTATAGTAGATGATTATATGAGTATGGTGTCCGAGTTTCAAATTATTTGGAATTAGTAGAACACTTTTTTATTTATAATGCAGGATAATGCACTTACTCATTTAAAGTTGATTTGATGTTCCTGCAATGGGAAGTTTTGTAGATTAGGATGTTGTTGGCTCATGTTCTCCCCTGACTGAGATGTGTTCGCCCGCAGCAGTGATCCGCTCCTGGTGGCCGCAGCACAGGCCGCCCACGAGGCAAAGAAGCGCAAGATCAAGAACATTGGCCCAGACGGAAAGATCATCCCAACCATCATCAAACCCAGGAAGAAGCTGGATCGCTTCGATGGGCTGTCTGAGGACGAGGTGGCCAAGAGAATATTACCAGATCACCTCGGACCTAACCTCGACATAGTCATTGTGAGTGCCAACCCATGGGGAGCTGGAAGCTTAGCGATGTAACGAGAAGATCATTAAACCATTTTATATTAGAGGGTTTAAAAGCTCTTTCTCCTTATAGCAAGCAAAATATTGGTATTCCATCAATGGTGGTGCAGTGCGGCAAGAGGTTTTAGTGTTGGCCATCACATACGATAAAGAAGTTACAGTTTTTGCGAGCTCTCGTGTGTAATGAGGAATAATTTGTCCTGTGGAAATATATTGAATGGACATGAAACTGCAAGAAGTTGATCAGACAAACTTCGTGATGGTGAAGACATTTTGTGAGTACTTGCAACCATATGACTCGTGAACTACCATATGACACGTGAACTAACATATGACTCGTGAACTACCTTATGACTCGTGAAGTACCCTATGACTCGTGAAGTACCCTATGACTCTTGAACTTCCATGACTCGTGAACTACCACATGACTCGTGAAGTACTGTATGACTCTTGAAAATTCTAAAGTATACTGTTTCAAACTGGTCGTAGCTACTGGTAAATTTCATTTTTTTAAACTTAATATCCCTGCAAGCCTGTCTGGGTTAATAAACTTTATATCCATGTAGCCCTCTCTGGGTTAATGAATTTAATATCTTTGCAGCCCTGTCTGGGTTAATGAATTTAATATCCCTGCAGCCCTGTCTGGGTTAATGAACTTAATATCCCTGCAGCCCTGTCTGGGTTAATGAACTTAATATCCCTGCAGCCCAGTCTGGGTTAATGAACTTAATATCCCTGCAGCCCTACCTGGGTAATGAACTTAATATCCCTGCAGCCCTGCCTGGGTTAATGAACTTAAAATTCCTGCGGCCCTGTCTGGGTTAATGAACTTAATATCCCTGCAGCCCTGTCTGGGTTAATGAACTTAATATCCCTGCAGCCCTGTCCGGGGTAATGAACTTAATATCCCCGCAACCCTGTATGGGTTAATGAACTTGATATCCCTGCAGCCCTGTCTGGGCTAATGAACTTAATATCCCTGCAGCCCTGTCTGGGTTAATGAACCTAATATCCCTGCAGCCCTGCCTGTGTAATGGACTTAATATCCCTGCAGCCCTGTCTGGGTTAATGAACTTAATATCCCTGCAGCCCTGTCTGGGTTAATGAACTTAATATCCCTGCAGCCCTGTCTGGGTTAATGAACTTGATATCCCTGCAGCCCTGCCTGTGTAATGAACTTAATATCCCTGCAGCCCTGTCTGGGTTAATGATATCTTTTCCATATCTCAGCTAAAGTAAAAGACTGGCACAATCTTTGGCGTTGGCTAAAAATTGTATTTTTAGTTGGTATTGTGGTTTGATGGTTTGTTTGTTAGGGACTGCATGCTTAGCTTTCCCTACTTCACATTGATTAACGAATGAAATTTTGCAACATTTTGAAATATTGTTCGTTCTTACTACTTTTTTGTTGATTCACTTTGGGTTGAAAATAGCTTTAAAAATATCCCTCTGGGCGTTATTTGTCTTGGAAGAATTTTTAATTCAATCGTTTTTGAAACTACATTACTTTTGGAAAACTTCATCCAAGAAAACAGTTGCAATTGTTATTTTTACTCAAATTTAATATTTACATCAGTAGTTATTTTCCCATGTGCTATTATTTAAGTGGCTTGTGAGGTAGGGCAAAGAAGTGGCAGTTTCTGCCCTCATTTTGCCCTCCTCGCAAGCCAGTGGGCCCGTGCCGGTGAGAACAGTATAATAATGGTAACATGAAGATTTCTAAATTCCCATTCCAGATCGGAATAAATCCAGGTTTATTTGCTGCGTACAAGGGTCATCACTACGCTGGTCCAGGCAACCATTTTTGTAAGTATCGGTTCCTAACACAATGGGGGTTAGGATAGGTATGCATAGCGAGTTGTTAGGGTAAGTGTGCACAGCGGGCTGTTAAGGTAGGTGTGCATAGCGGGTTGTTAGGGTAAGTGTGCAATGCGGGCTGTTAGGGTAGGTGTGCATTGCGGGTTGTCAGGGTAAGTGTGAACAGCGGGCTGTTAGGGTAGGTGTGTATAGCGGGTTGTCAGGGTAAGTGTGAACAGCGGGCTGTTAGGGTAGGTGTGTATAGCGGGTTGTCAGGGTAAGTGTGCACAGCGGACTGAGAGTAAGTGCGCCAGCAGGGTTCTTTGGTAGCTGTGTGCAGCGGGCTTATAGAGTGAATGTGCTCAGCGGGGTGTACAGGATAAGTGCACACAGTAGGCTGTTGGGTAGGTGTGCACAGTGGGCTATTAGGATAAAGGAACACAGCAGTCTGTTTGGGTTGGATGACACAAATAGGAACTGCGCACAGCAACAGCTAAGCAAACCTACGAGAGCACGGTAGCTGCCTCGTGTTCACGCGTGTTAAACCTTATAATGCATTTTCGTCTGACTGTTGATACAAATAATATTTTCAGAGTGAAGCGATCGTTAAGTATCTTTGTACAGGACTGTAGTTGGTGGTGAGATGCTAATTTGGGTTTGTGTCTATCATCTTTCAGTAATGATAATACATAACACCCAATTCAATTATAAGCTCTTTTCACATACAATGTGGGAATAAAAATTTACAATAATTTCAATATGTAGATACTCGTTGGAAAAGTATTGTTTGTTCAAAGGTAAAGATTAACTGAACGGACTTTCTCTCACTACTGTAAATGAGGTTTAATCGATTCAAATAATTAGCTCGTATCTTTAGATTGACCGATTGGCATCATAAACCAGCTTCAAACTTTTTTTTATCTCTAGTCACTGAAGTATATATAGTGCACTCTGCAAAGTGTGCGTAATATAGCTACTATAGTCCGTACTTGAGTGCCCTGTATCCTTCAAAGATAATAATTACATTAATGGACCCTCCATTGACGTCTCTGGCCCCGTCTCTCACTACCTCCCACAACTCCCTCAGTGTTCTCCACCCCTATAGGGAAGTGCCTCTTCTTGTCCGGTCTTATCCCCGAGCCCCTGACCTGCGACGACGATCACCAGCTCCTGCACCATGGCATCGGCTTCACCAACATTGTAGCGCGCACCACCAGGGGCTCGGCCGACCTCACCAGGAAGGAAATTAAAGAAGGTAAGTGGAGGGAGTTAAACCAAGGAAATGAAAAAAAAACACTTAGGCTCAGCCGACCTAACCTGGGAAGAGATCGAAGAGAGGGTTGACCAGGAGATAAGAATACGCGGCGCATTCGATCTTGAGACGGAAAAGAAGTCAGACCAAGGAAAATAGTAGAACAAACCACCAGGAGTTATGCTGGTATCACCAGGAAGATCAAAAAGGTATATGGAGGAAGTTTAGTCTGGAAATACAGATGCAGACACTAGGCCGAAATCCCCCAGCAAGGGGGGTGGCCGACGGCAAGGCGCACCTCACACTCTCATACACTCACACTCGCACACCTTAGCTCTTAGGCGCAAAAGGGTCCGGCCGGGGACCTCGTAACACACCCTCCGGGTCATGAGTGCGGTTCAAGGTCAGTGTCGGCAGCAGGGCCAGACAGCGTGACTGGTTTACCCCTGCCGCGTCATGATCGGGTCTCCCCCTCCCCCCCAGCCGCTATGCTTAGGGCGGTAAAGCCCTAAGCATAGCGGCGGTAAAGATATGCTTAGGGCGGTAAAGCCCATCAGGGCAGCGTCAAAACTCATCCGTTCACTATAATTTCTCCACTCACGCCTATCCAGTGCATGCTCTCTCGCTACCTCCACACTCACGTCTCTCATTCCTAACACCTGCTGCACACCATCCATCCACCCAAACTTCGGTCTCCCTCTAGGCCTACGTCCACTCGCCTCTGACTTCAACACCTTTTTCCCCAATCTCCCTTCATCCATCCTCACCATGTGCCCGTACCATCTCAGAAGACGCGAATCAACTCTGTCCTATAACTTCTTCACCATCCCCTTTCCGGTGAGAACCACGTCGTTAGTGAACCTGTCTCTCAGCGACACTCCAGCCATGCTCCTCAAACATTTCATCTCACAAACATTCATCATTTATCTCTCCTCTGCTCTCTCCCCCCAAGTCTCAGCTCCGTACAGCACAGTTTGCACAACGACACCCTCATACAGCCCCCTCTTTGCTTCCATCCCCAACGTCCTGCAGCTCATTACGCCCTTCAGTGCACCCAACACTTTACACCCTCCTTCACTCGCGACTCCACCTCAGTTTCCACTAGTTTAGTCTTCTCCACATGGGAGCCCAGATACTCAAAACACTAAACTTCTTCCAACAACTCTCCATTTAGGAGGACACTAATTCTGCTCGTATCGACAGTCCTCGAGCATCTCATTACTTTACTTATACCCACGCTCACTCAAACCCTCCTCCTCTCACACACTACCAAACTCAGACACTTGCCTACATAGCTTTTCCTCTGAATCCGCAAGCAGGGCCGTATCATCCGCAAATAGCAACTGGCTCAACTGCCGACTCCGCCCATTCGCTTCCAACAGCTCCAAGCCACGACCCAGCTCACTTGCGTTCACCTCCCTGACCACTCCATCCATGTAGATATTGAACAGCCAAGAAGACATCACGCCGCCTTGTCTCAGTCCCACTTTCACTGAGAACCAATCACTCACCTCGCTTAGCCCTCTGACACATGCTCGGCTGCCAACGTAGAAACTCTGCACCGCTTTCATCAACTGTCCGCCCACTCCATACAAACGCAACACCCTCCACAGCGCTTCCCTGTCAATCCTGTCGAATGCCTTCTCCAGATCCACGAAAGCCCAGAACACGTCCTTTTCCTTTGCAAGGTACTTCTCACATACCTGTATCACTGCAAAAATCTGATCAGCGCACCCTCTACCACTCCTAAAACCACACTGTAAAGGCGGTCGTTTATATCAGAATACCAGGACGGACATAGCGAAATTCCAACAGATAAAAGAAAACAGCAGCAACTGATCGACCTAGTCAGAGGGGTCGTTTTCTCCCAGGTGGTTGGGAGTTTGACTAGAGAAAACCTAAAAGATACAAAAACTATCGTTTTGAATCCTCGACCAAGCCCAACTAGTAATAAATATGAGCGATGGGTAGCCAACTATTGTACTTGAGTGGCTGATAAGCGGAGAAATTGTCTGCGCTTACTAATGATCGACTGATCTTGATAAAAATGCACCTAGGTACCTGCAATTGAAATGAAAAACATTGAGCTCTATTTGTGCAGATATAGACAAAACAAAGCCATCGCTTCAATCTTTACTTCTTTTCCTAATTTTTAAAACTTTAAAATAGAGCACACAATTGTTACATACCTTTTGTTCCTTTAGGAATGGAGATATATGATCGGTACAGAGTGGCAGACATGATGGTAAAAGTAGGCTAATGTTGAAATGGTCACGAGTTGGCTATTGTCTCCAGTAGTGCAGGGACCCGTCGCTGACGGTGAAATTACGCACTCTCAAAATCAAAAAACAATGTTCAATTGCTTCTTTGTCCCATGTTACCTTGGTAACAGGGCATCATAGCCTCACGTCCCACGCCATATGAGTTATGTTCTTTCGCTATAGAGAAATTAATCTCATCTCCCTTCATTATTTGATATATCCCATTGGCACTGCAAGAAATTTTCTATGCACCGTTTTCTTCTGTCTTTGCACTATCTTTTGACGTCTACAGAAACAATTTGCCGAGTCGTCCGAAAGCCCCGTGGCTATCATTGATTTATGCTTGATTAAAAAAACTATGATGAGCCTCAATTTATTACTGAACTGCTTACCTGGGTCTTCTAATTTTGTCTGTCTAACTACTGGTAGAGTGCAACAGAAGGACGGAGAAAAACACATATTTGTGTAGTTAGTTATTTATTACCGTTCTCAACGAATTTCATGTAGCTGATAGCACATGGCAGTTGGGTCGGTTGCTATGTGCTGATGATACGGCCCTGGTTGCGGATTCAGAGGAGAAGCTATGTAGGCTAGTGTCTGAGTTTGGTAGAGTGTGTGAGAGGAGGAAGCTTCGAGTGAACGTGGGTAAGAGTGAAGTAATGAGATGCTCGAAGACTGTCGATGCGAGCAAAATTAGTGTCACCCTACATGGAGAGCTCTTGGAGGAAGTTCAGTGTTTTAAGTATCAGGGCTCCCATGAGGAGATGACTGAACTAGTGGAAACTGAAGTGAAGGCGCGAGGGAAGGAGGGGTGTAAAGTGTTGGGTGCACTAAAGAGTGTAATGAGCTGTAGAACGTTGGGAATGGAAGCAAAGAGAGGGCTGTATGAGGGTGTTATTGTTCCAACTGTGCTCTACGGAGCTGAGACTTAGGGGGTGAGAGCAGGGGAGAGAAAACGGTTGAAAGTTATCGAGATGAAACGTTTGAGGAGCATGGCTGGAGTAACGCTGAGAGACCGGGACACCGACGACGTGGTTCGAATCAGAACAGGGATGGTGAAACAGTTGGAGAACAGAGTGAATTCGCTTGTACTGAGGTTGTTCGGGCACATGGAGAGGATGTATGAAGGGAGATTGGTGAAAAGGGTGATGAATGCGGAGGCGAGTGGTCGCAGGCCTAGAGGTAGACCGGAGTTTGGGTGGATGGATGGTGTGAAGCAGGCGTTAGGAAGGAGAGACATGAATGTGGAGGTGGCGAGAGAGCGTGCAATGAACAGGCGTGAGTGGAGAATGGTTGTGAATAGTTGATT
>SDVV010014850.1:0-14689 GCA_016164225.1 Gammarus roeselii
AAGGTTGATGAGGTCTCATGAGCGCTCCCACAGATCACGCACGGACGTGATGTTATGGTGGAGCCTGCCATGACATCATCGAGCCTGGGCACGATGTCAGGACGTACTCGACCGTATCGGGTGAACCTCGGCATATCAAGCAGAGATCGGAAGGGACATTCCCCAGTCCATGCTAGTATGGCTGGGGGACTGTGTGGCGATTGCACCTCAGCTGCGACAGGCAGACCCTGTCACCCTTGGGCAACCCAAACTCCTCCGCGTCCACCCTAGGCGGGTGCCTTTGTAGGATAGTGTTGACTCTCTACTCGACTAATACAAGAACTTTGAAGTGTATTTGTACTGCTGTTTTGTGCATAGATGTATTATCTGTAGAGTCAGGAATGGTCGCGTAAAGAGAAGTGAAGTGTGTTGACGGTAGGTTATGTAGGGGTCGGTTAGTTTGACGATGGTTCTGTTGGTGTGGCAGGAATGGGACATGTATAACATCTTGTTGCAGATTTGGGCCCCTCTTATATCGAGATGTTGTTTGAGAGGGAGGATCTTGGATAGTAACAGCTCTCAGGGACTAGCTGGCACGACGGAAAGTGACGCGCTGATGATTTGTTGACACCCGCTGTCAGGAACTAGTTGACGCGTCGGAGGTGGACTGGCTAACAACTTGTTGACAACCTCTCTCAGAGTCTAGATGACGCGGCGGAGGGTGATGCGCTAATAACCTAAATAAATGTGTTATCAAGGAATACTTGGCGCGGCGATAGGTGATGCTTGAGAGAGATGTTGACGCCCGCTCTCAAGGATTAATTGGCATGATGGAGAGTGATATGGACTTGTTGACATCTGCTCTCAGAGTCCAGTTGATGCCGTGGCTGGTGACGCACTAACGACTTGTTGACACCCGCTCTTTGGAAATAATTGGCCCGGAAGATGTTGATTCACTAACGACTTATTGATACACGCTCTGAGAGACTAATTGGCGCGTCGGAGGGCGACGTGCATGATTTGTTAATACACACTCTCAGTGACTAGTATGCGCGGCGGTGGGAGACTCGCAAACGATTTGTTGGCACCCACTGTTGGAAACTAGTTGACGCGGCGGAGGGTGGCGCTCGAACGACTCGTTAACACTCGCAAGTATGGAAGAGTGAACACGAAGAAGGGTCACAAAGACTAGTTGGCGAGGCGGATAGCGACTGACTCGCAAGCGACTTGCCACACACGCTTCATCATTAGTTGACTCGAGACAATCGAACGCCTTTTGACACCCGCTCTCTGGGACTAGTTGACGTGGCGAAGCTTAGCATTAACGACTTGTTGACACCCGCGATCAAAAAGTAGTTGGATCAGTTGCGGGTGACTTAGTGCAAGAAAAAACAATGCACTACCCCAAGACGCTGAAGGTTTTAGGCACCCTCCAGAATATTGACCAGGAAACTGCCTAATCAAAGAAGCCTAAATTTAATAGGGCAGCTGGTGCTGTCATCGCGCGAACGGTTTCAAATGCAATGACTAACTCAAAACAAAACTCCTAGAAACTGTCGGCCGGTTCGGGTGTAAATCATTGTCTTTATGCGTTGGTGTTGTTATAAGTAGTGTTATTTGTTGTGGACGTTCATACCTACTTACATACGAATGACGATTTGAAGTGCCCATATTGTTTCATTTAGTGAACTGCATAAATATATTTTCTTCGATAAACATTTTTTTTTAAACATTTTTGCAGCTATGTAATATTTAATCATTTATGTCCGTATTCTGTGACCAACTCTTCGCCCTATGCTCAATAAATACCATGCAGACTAGTTTCGTCGAAAGCATTTCTAGTGTCGACCCGGGCATCCAATTAGTTAGAGGAGGTTGGAGCGTGAAAATTCGGCTACTTAGCAGTTGTAGAAAGGCTTAAGAATCTCCAATTCTCATTAAAAAGAAATGGGTAATTTTTGGGTCTACGGTGACCTCATACCTGCGTGGCCTAGTACTAGAGTAGCATCATATCTGCGCGGCCTCATATCTCCGTGGCCACATACTTCCGTGGTCGGGCACCATTATGGCCTTCTACTAGGATAGTCTTTTACCATTGTGACCTTCCATTATTGTGGCCTTCTACCAGTGTGGCCTTCTACTAGTGTGGCCTTCTACCAGTGTTGCCTTCTACCAGTGTGGCCTTCTACCAGTGTGGCCTTCTACCAGTGTGGCCTTTTACCAGTGTGGCCTTCTACCAGTGCAGCGTGGTCTCCTACCTGTGTGGCCTTCTACCACTGTGGCTTTCTACCAGTGTGGCTTTCAACCAGTTTGACCTTCAACCAATGTGACCTTCAACCAGTGTGGCCTTCAACCAGTGTGGTCATCAACAGTGTGGCCATCAACAGTGTGGCCATCAACAGTGTGGCCATCAACAGTGTGGACTTATACTTTCGTTTATGAAGGTTGAAAAATGTACTTATTTACATTAAAATGCATGTTTCGGTTGAGATGTCCAATTACCAAGCGCCTCGCACCTCTACGTCGGCGTTGGAGGAACGACGAAGAAAGCAGCAGCAAGAAAAGGAAATTTCGGAACATTTTCGTCTTGTGGTTATTCTCCTAGAAGACCGGCACTCCAGGTTTGTCGCCTAATGCGCGGACATCGTTTACGTAATCGAGTTCCAGAAATGAGTTTTTAATCTATTTTCAGCGAGTCTGTCTTGTTTGGGAGATTGTTGATAACTATTAAGTTTGCTCCGTGCTGCCTCTATTACGGGGCTTGTGTTGTCTCAATATATAAATATTCATTCCATTGACTATATTCATCACCTTACCTATGCAAATTCCAATACGTTTACTTACCTAACACCTATACTTATTCCATTACCAATACCTCTACCTATCCTATCAACTATCCGTATCGTATTATTTATAAATATGTTATGATCATCAACCTCAGCTAGCAGATATTTAATGTCTCAATGTTAATTCAGACATTCCTGTAAAGCTTGAGTCTTTCTCACTGCGTGAGAAACAGTGTAGGTCTGTCAACCCTAGCGTAGGTTACACGGTGCGAAACCTTTTCTTTGCGCATTTTCCATCATCTCCAAAAGTGCTTCTTTTAGCAACCGATAGTTTGCCCACAGATTAGATTACTTGATTGAGAGACGCTGGCAAGTGTATGTCATATGCGCCTGTATGTCAAAGGTAAGCAAACCAGCAATTAAGGCCGGGATTCGATAACGAAGAGGGGCCAGGTTTTACTCTCATAGCCCATGGTAGCCTTTCAGTTGTAACGGATTTAGGGAGGACTCAATCAACTAGGTAACGGCTGAATTTACTTGTATGCCAATGAGGCACAACCAGCTAAAGAAGACACGCCCCTTTCAACTTTAGTAAATTGTAGAGTCGTCCCCTCATTGAAGAGTTAGTGCCTCAATTTCAGCTAAGGCACGCCTCCTTTTTTTGAGATTTCAGGTCATTCGGGTAGTGAGGAGATTGGGACATCACACAGCACATTCTGTTCACGGGAGGAGGTGAGCCCTGGTTAGAACAGCGAGGTAGTCTGGTGTGATACTCGTGTGTTAAATATAGGTCCCTTTGATTTAGTCGTAATATTTACTTTTGTTATACTGCTACATCATAAAATTTACGTAATAAATACTTTCTTATCTAGATGCGTGTAATATTGCATTTGAGGTTTGTGTCTACAAATTTTGGGTGCTTCTCCTTTGCAGGGTGGGTCGTGAACTACACTCAACTTTATTGTACTTAACTTTCCTCCTACATAGCGTAACAATGTTCTCATACCTTCTCTTGATTGTAATTTTACAATCATTATTCATGCTCGTTTGAGAAGTACCCTGTTTGCTTAATATTGTTACATTGTTCAAAACAATATGATGAATGTATCTTGTCATAATCACAACCTTGCACCACCTTTAACTCATTCAAACGACTTTAATAGTATATAAGCTAGTATCACATTTCCCGTTACCTATACATATCGCAGGATATATACTTCTCCCAATAATTACTTATTCCTAGAATTTTTAAAATGTTATGAAATCTTAAACCTATTTTATTAGGTTTAATGCAAGCTTATACTATTTCCAGGTTAATGTTTGGGAGTCTGATGATCTACAACCACATGATTTCTGGCGCTCATCGAAAATCGTTGGTCCATAAGAAAATACAGCAGCAATGCCACAAATAGGTCTCCGTGAAATTTAACTGGAAATTCTTTAAAAGTTCCTTGTTACAGATTTTTTTCCATTATTTGAAGCTTGGTTTACGGTGTGGTGCGACGAGAGTTGGAGACTAAGTGAGAGTGTTCTATTTTTTTTCATAGTTGCGCTCTAAGCAGGTATATTTGGTTTTTCTGTTTAAAAAAATCATTAACAATGTATTTTTCTCCATAATATTGCACCATTATCATCTCTCCAGGACAAATAGTTTCTGTTTCAGGTGCATATGTATAACAATTTTTTCCAAACGACCCTTTCCTTGCACTACTTTTCATGTGATCTTCAAATTATTGGATCGAGCTTCTCGGAAAATGTTTCAATACTCTATAAATTACATTCAGATCCCAATAGCGAGTGGCAGTACCTGGTGAAAAAAAAAGGGGGCAACATATTGGAAGGGTTGGATCAAACGCTCTGCTATCATTCTAAACGTACCGGAAGCCACATAGCCATTGCCTGGAATACATTATTATTTTTATTCCATATTTCATAGACTATTCTGTTCTATATCAAAGGTTATAATAATATTCCAGGATAGTTTCAACAGCTTGTCTAGAAGGCTTCCATTGTAGAGGATTACGAGTTTGTCATGAGTTTGCGGTATTGGAACCTAGAACAGTGTGTTGATGTGTAGACTGAAGGGGTCTGTTACGGAGGTTAACAAGTTTGTCGTTAGATTGGGGTCTGCTAACCCTGAAAAGAGTATTGATGTCAGAAACTGGTAGGTCAGTTCTAGAGGCAAATTCGTTCGTCAATAGATTGCAATATTTTACCCAGAGAAGAGTGTTGATGTCTAGACTGCTCGAGTCAGTTGAAGAGGTTAACGAGTTTGTCGTCAGATTGCGTTATTGTAACTTTGAAAAGAGTGTTGACGTCTAGACTGAATGGCTCAGTTGTAGAGCCTATAATGAGTTCGTCATAGGATTGCGGTATTATAACCAAGAGAAGACTGTTAATTTCTAGTTTATTTCTGAATGAGTTAGTTGTTTAGGTTAGCGAGTTCGTCTTATGATTGCCTTATTGTAATCCATAGAAAAACGTTGATGTCTAGACTGCAGGGGTCTCTTGAAGAGATTGACGAGTTTGCGGTGAGATAGCGATACTGGAACCCGGAAAAGAAAGTTGTAGTTTACACTGAATAATTGAGTTGTTGAGGCTAATGAGTTCATCATGAGATAGCGGTATTGTAATCTAAAGAAGACTGTTGATGTCAAGACATTGGTGTCTCGACTGAAGGAGTGAGTTGTAGAGGCTAATGAGTTCATCATGAGATAGCGGTATTGTAGTCTAGAGAAGACTGTTGATGTCAAGACATTGGTGTCTCGACTGAAGGGGTGAGTTGTAGAGGCTAATGAGTTCATCATGAGACAGCGGTATTGTAATCTAGAGAAGACTGTTGATGTCAAGGCATTGGTGTCTCGACTGAAACGGTGAGTTGTAGAGGCTAATGAGTTCATCATGAGACAGCGGTATTGTAATCTAGAGAAGACTGTTGATGTCAAGACATTGGTGTCTCGACTGAAGGGGTGAGTTGTAGAGGCTAATGAGTTCATCATGAGATAGCGGTATTGTAATCTAGAGAAGAATGCTGATGTCAAGACATTGATGTCTCGACTGAAGGGGTGAGTTGTAGAGGTTAACGAGTACGTCGTGAGAGGACGGTATTGTAGCCCAGAAAAGACGTTCGAGCATATTCTGTAAAAGTACACAACAAAACCTCCATGGAATTTCTGCTGCCAAAAACAGCGAACCATTTTTATATAAACCTTTGTGTAATATCAGAAAGATGGAATAACGCGTTGGCCAGTATCAATCAGTCAAAAAACTACCTATATCAAAATTATTAGAACAACAATTTAGCTATTTAATTGACCTCATTGGTTATCATATTTCATGTCAAATTAGCAAATCCTCACAAAACGAAACGAAAAAGTAAAGTGAATATATACATATTTTGTGTTGTTTTTGAGTCGAACTAACAAGAATCCTAGTGTAATGTTTGTAGTTCTCGCAAGCCCACAAGACTGTAAAATCACGATCTCATTCAGGTATAATTTCACCCCGGACGGTGGATTGTATTTGCGTCCGCATCTTCAATACAATTAGGTCAGTTAAAAACTGCAAACGTAGTAAATGTAATTAGTAAATTTTTTTTAATACATTTTGATGATAACTTTGAAAGAACATGATTTGTAAACAATATTATAAACAAAACAGAGTATTTGTCCATTTGTCCGTCTGGCCGTTGAACTCTATCGGTTAATAGATGTACAAAATATCAAGGACTCAAGTCAGCATTAACAAAAAAATCGGACCACTCCGTAATTTTTCGTATTATGAAAATGGAGTAAAATTAAATGGGGCTTCTCATAGAACTCGAAAAATTAGTTTTCTAACGTACGCATGATTCCCGGTTTACAAATACAGGAAAAATTGTTGTAGGGTTTTCTTGACCACTTCTGTGGAATCGAACAGATAATGAAGAAAGCCGACACTTTTTTCAATGTACTCCCGACTAATAGGCTCACTAACTGGAGACATGTGGCAATGCCGGGAAATGGAAGGCAAGGATGGGAAACCAGGAAGAAGCTATATGCATATTGTTGTAATGTAGTTCACCCCGTCTCAGTGTGCTCGTGTCTGCCGTCACGGACCCTGCCACACGAAACGCTCAAAGGTGGTTAAACCGATTACAACTAAATTTGGTGCAACATCTCAGCTAACAGAGGAGAAGAAAAGGTTTGTGTGTACTCTTCAATACAGTATCTGCGATACTCCCAAAATATCACTTGTGTCCAAATTGGCGCTAACACGGCATGGCATTGTCATCGAGAACGTTTATTATATTATGAAAGTCGTAGATCACGGTTCAACTTGAGAACTCCAATTGGTCTTCTGAAGCTAAAATGAACGGTTTTCATTATACCAGCCGCAAACCCTCTCCCCATCATTATTTCAATAAGAAATATTTGCTATCGAAGGCTACAGAACAATTGCGGCTCCTCCGAGAGGCCGGGTATTAATTTCCCAAACCAATATGTTTTTAACCGTATCACGAGTACAGAACCGGTGGAGGAGGGCACCTTCTCAATAATCACTATCGGGATGATCAATATGGAAAATAATAGGATTTAATTCACTTTACTGAAGGCACAGGCGAGAAAACGTCCGTGGATGGAGATACTTCATGGTACACATGTTTTTACGTTCACTGCGTATCTAAGCTATCGATTGAGGTCAAATTAGTTGAAATGAGGTGTGCACTATTGGAACTAGGCTTAGAGGGAATCATTTTCATTAGCATTTAGAAGCTGACTTCGCAAGTGTCCGTGATAACTGCTCAAACCCATGAATTCCTTTATGAATCTGCGGCCTATAAATCTAGTTTTTAAGTTCAAATCTGACCTCAGCAACCAAACCAAATCTCGATAATTAATTTTGCATTGGAAAAATAATATTATCGTTTCATGAATACTACAACTGGGTTCAGGATGTCTGATTGTTAACTGTTCTAGAGATAGTTGAATCTCTGACGTATATGGAAAAGCTTATACCGAATTGTTCAGGTATTGAGTGATTTCAGACTCGATACGTCCCCTAGGTGATGAATCGCATAGTGCCTTCCGATATTTACGAAAAAAAATAACGTTGAATAAATACTGGATGTTTCTTTT
Organism: Gammarus roeselii; assembly: GCA_016164225.1. NCBI lineage: Eukaryota > Metazoa > Arthropoda > Malacostraca > Amphipoda > Gammaridae > Gammarus > Gammarus roeselii. The sequence goes on from SDVV010014850.1 coordinate 7,883, forward strand.
AAATTGGTCGTAAAATGAGGATTTAATTACAATCTGACTCTTTGAGCCAGGGGTCTAAATTGGGTCTAAATCGTCGGTAGACCCGTTCGCCAGGCGGCAGCGCCAGGTACTGTATTAAATTGGAACCCGTCTTACCAAGCACTCCTTCGTAGAGATGATGAGGTATTATAATACTTCCCAAAAAAAATATAAACAAAACATTTAATACGTTTTCAATGCTGTGTTCATTTTCCATGCAGAAAGCGCGTCAAATCAGCTTAACCTGCCTGCGTGACTCAGTGTTTCATTTTGTTTACTGAATTAAATTTGATCCTTCCGTTCTCGCTTCATCAATGACAGAAAATTATATCAGGTGGCAGCATCACCGATCCTATAGACGCATTCGTGATGATGTCACACATCAACGACCAGCTGTTGCAAAAGGGTAAAGAATTTCTACGTACGCAAGCAACAGGAAAAATAACGTTTGGCTGAGCATGTACCAGCGCGTGTGGTGGTATTGAAGCAGCTACGATTTGAGGCGATGGGGAAATATTGTATTTCCTTCATAAATGCCTGTAGCATGTGGAAGTCTTAGGCTGCATTATTGATACCGTCAGAGACTCTGAACAACTGCTGTTGGGAGTAAAAATTTGTTTCGTATCGATTATTTCCGCGGGACAGAACGTGTGCCAGTTGCCCGTGGGAGATTTGAAACTGCAGTTATTTTGAAAAGTTGGTTCATCTCGAATTTACCTAAAGTTAATACCAGCACCAAATTATTGACCTCGATGTTCAATACAGGTTCGCTTCAGGTGACGTAACTCAGCCTTTACCGGCTGTGTGTCTGTAGGCCGCAAGAATAGCTCTTCTAAAACGTACATTTTGAGTGTGAATGCTTCATTTGAATCGTATGCCTGTGATCTTAAACCAGTCACTCTGCACACAGACAGATGTCATGGGTATTTACCATATGACACATGGAACGTACACGGGAATGATAATTTTACATGAACTTTTAAAACATGCATGCAATTTGTAAAGGTCAGGTCTTATGTATTTGAAAATTTCAGGGTGTCATCCATGGATCAGAAAGTCATGCATGACTTAGACTTAGACGTTGTTTATCAGGGAGTCATTGAAGGATCAGAAAGTCATGCAAGAGTCAGAGAGACAAGCAAGGGTCAGAGAGGCATTAAGACGGCAGAGAAACGTGCAATGGCAAGTGAGACATGTACTTTTCAGTAGTCAGTGAGTCTTACAAATTCAGTGAGTTCCTCGGCAGGAGACACACATGTAACCTTGAAAACATGCGCCAGTAATTGACATGCAGTTCATTGATGAGATCGTGATCGAGGATGACGGGCATAATTTTGATCCATGATTAACACAGCAACGGGCGAAATGATTTCTGAGCATTGGGCATTGTTAGATTTATAGCTTGTTAAACTGCTGGTTTGGATAGATTACGTTGCCCGGTCACTGTTGGTTCATATATATTAATTTCCTTCGTCAATGCAATGTAGTTTGGATAGGTTAATTTGCGAGGTCACTAGTACCTAGGAAAGATTAATTTGCTCGGTCCCTTCTAGTTTGGAAGAATTATCTCCTCGGTCAGTGCTAGCTTGGATGTATTAATTTGTTTTGTCACAGCAAGCTTAGAGATATTAATTCATTCAGTCACAACTATGAAGTTTTGATAGGTTAGTTTTCTCGGTCACTTTTAGTTAGGAAAGTATAGCTTGTTTGGTCACTGCTATGTAGTATATATAAGGACGAAAACGACATTCTAGTATCACTTTTGGTGGGGCAGGGACGGGGTGAGCTGCGCAAAACGTGCAATCTAGAGTCAGTGGCGGAAAACGCGTAAAACCGGTTTGGCACGTGAGTCAGCTAACGGGTGACTCATTCTGACGGATGAACGAACAGCTTTCGGTTTATTCATTAGGGTATGTTAACAGGGTCTATTTATTATTAGGTTTTTATATGTTAATAGGTTATATAAATATAACGTTTACACACTACCTTTGGTATTCGCATTTCAATGCTGGGCATACTGTATTGCAATTTCGTTGCATGTCATGTTGCATAAATGCATTTTCAATACCTGTCCTCTGAATGTTCAGGATATTGATAACATACATTTGTAAGATAATTTTTATTGATAATAAATCTAACAGTTTCATAATAATTTACACGCAGTATTAAAGGTTAAGACACAGTTCCCACTTGCACGAATATTGATTTTTGGTATCATTTCTACGTAGTTCGATAATGATCAATTTACACGTGGCATAGATTCAATTAGTTTATTGTTATTTTCTGCGTTTGTTTTTATCAGTACCCTTCCGCTCTGTTATACTTATTCCTGCAGTAAATCCTTCATTCATTTTTTTCTATTGCGAGCTATCGAGCACATAGAAAAAGATGCTATATAAACAGGTGGCTGGAACATTCCTTCATAAGAGAATCACCCCTGAGTATATTTGACTCACTCGTAGCGGTCGGATGCTTGATATTGAATTTTAGGCAATTTTCTGTGTAATTTCCAGTCGTATATTTCATATGTATATAATATCTTCAGGTAGTTAGCGAGTTGATGTTTGTATTTTGAGTTGATGCAGCAGCTTCATTACAAAATTCTATCCACCGTATACGGCACTATCCAGATTTGAGCCAGATATATCGGTGTTCCATTGACGCGATGATCCATTTGTGAGAGTACATGAACGATATGGATTTATTGTAGTTTATTTATTTGTGTTATATATACGTCGTAGTATTCAATTGATTTATGTTGAATTAGTAGTGTTTTTGGGAATTTTGAATAGTTATCTCAAACAGTTATAGGAATTTTATAGGATATTTTAGGTTTGCATCGTCCATGTGGTACACTATTTCAGGCATAATTGGTCGGTAATTGCATCATTTTGGCATATTATATGTATAAATAACATTCTGTTACGATTAAGCCGTGGGAACTTTAGATAAAGAAATGTTAATTTCAAACTGTTATGGACTTAGTTGGAGAGTGATTTCATCAGATTTTGTATATACTATAGCGTGTTCGTGTAGAAGTATTCCACACCATTTACTTAGGTTTCAGCGTATGTTGCTCGTATGTTCTGGTATCTTATTCAAGTCAGTTGTTTGGTTGGTTACATGCTTTTTCCTCATTCGTCACGGTTTTAAATGTATGTTTTGGGTATGGTAGAGAATTGATTTTCTTGCTTTGTTATAACTCGAGAGTTTAAGTATGCGTCTTTCAGTTTTGTATGTTCTCTGTACACATGTTAATAGGCAGTATAAGTAGAACGTTTACACACTACCTCTAGTGTTCGCATTTCAATGCTGGGCTTACTGTATTGCAATTTCGTTGCTTGTCATGTTGCAGATGTGCAATTTTAGTATGAATTTTTGGATTTTTTTCGTGGTTTGTAGATTGATGTTTTGAACCTTAACCATTTTATTGTATTTATGATATTTATTGTATTTATACATGTTTTTATTCCTTAGATGGTTGTATTGGGGAAAAATTGGTCACAAACTGTTGCTCGTTATATATATTTATTCGGTTCTAGTAGGTATATTGTCATAACAAGTTTCTATAGGGTTGGGGTGTAGGGACTCCCAGGCAAAAAGTTGGATGCGCTTTGGCAAATTAGGTGAGTTTGCTCCTATCTGTTCTTTGTCTCATCAGTTATTCCCGTAGTAGGTTTGCTAAGTTTTAGTGTATGGATCATTATATATCTATGGACGGTTTAATGTTTCTAAATAATTTCACTCCATATTATGTTCATAATCTTATCTAATTGAGGGTATATTTGACTCATTTTAGCGGTGGGAGGCTTGGTACCAGCTTGATATTGAATTTAGGCCTATGTTTTGTGTTTTTTCCATCTATTTATTTCATTTGTATATAATATGTATATGAATAGTATCGTTTATTAGTCTGGCAGTTGGCGAGTTGATGTTTGTCTTTTGGGTTGATGCAGCAGGTTTGTTCGAGAATCTATCTACCCCATAACGCATTATCCAGTTTTGAACCAGATTTATCGGTATCCCATTGACGCGGATTACCAATAGCGAGAGTATCTGAACGATATGGATTTATTGTAAGTTTTTATATTGTGTTATGTATACCTAGTAATGTTTGGTTCATTCATGTTGAAATTGTTTTTTTTTTGGAATTTTGAATAGCTATCCCATACACTTATATTTTTTTTAGGATATTTTAGGTTTGCACCTATAATATCTATAGGTAGTTGGCGAGTTGATGTTTGTATTTTGAGATGATGCAGCAGCTTCGTTATGGAATTCTATCCACCTTATACAGCACTACCCAGATTTGAGCCAGATATATCGGTGTTCCATTGACACGATGATCCATTAGTGAGAGTACATGAACGATATGAATTTATTGTATGTTATTATTTTGTGTTATATAAACGTCGTAGTATTCAATTGATTTATGTTGAATTTGTAGTGTTTTTGGGAATTTTGAATAGTTATCTCAGACAGTTACAGGATTTTTTTAGGATATTTTAGGTTTGCATCGTCCATGTGGAACACTATTTCAGTCATATTTGGTTGGTTAATGCATCATTTTGGTATTTTATATGTATATATGATATTATGTAACGATTAAGCCGTGGTTCCTTAAGTTAAAGAAATGGTAATTTAACCCTTTTTGGATTGATGCAGCAGCTTCGTTACGAGATTCTGTTTACTCCATAACGCATTATCCAGGTTTGAACCAGTTATTTGGGTGTTACCTTGTTCCAAATGTTTCATTATCAAGCGTATTTAGACTGTTCGGATAGTTTTATCTCGATTTTTTTTTGCATAGCGACTATCGGTTGGAAGAGCTATAGCAAGAAACCTGAATTTCAGTTATTTCCTACATCTATATGAATTTTTAGGATATTTTAGGTTCGTCCATATAGCACACTATTTCAGGCATAATTGGTCGGTCATTGCATCATTCTTCTTATTTTATTATACCTTGACCGTTTTAGTATGTGTCTTTGAGTTTTGTATGTCCTCTGTACAGTTTCCATCTTCAATGCAATCTATTGGTTATATATACAATAATAGGAATATTACGTTTGTATCTGCGATGTTGAACAATATTTCACGTTTAATTTAGTTACATGTTGTTTATCTTTTCGTGTTTCGTATGTTTTCTTATATCCTGACAAGGTTTGACGTAGTTATTATAAATATAGAAGAGTTCATTTGTTACAAACTCGGTCTTGTTGTTACTTTATTGTATGTTTAATGTAGGACAGTTCTTCAATATTTAGGAGGAGTTAGAGGTGTCCAATAGGCAAAAGCTCGTTGCGCTTACGTTTATTTCCGATTTACTATACCGGATACCATTGTGTATTGCATCAATTATGTGAATTATAGCAGAGTAGAGCATAATATTTGGCTATTTTTGTAGTTGTTGCTGCTGATGTTGTATGATTTTTCTGGATAATCATGTTTAAGTCAGTACTGCATCTCTGTGGAATTTCGTCATTGAACCCTAGCAAGTGTATAGTTTAACGTTTTAGAAGATGATTTACTGGATGGAGGGGTCCTGGTCGAGCGGTGGTTTACACTCTTTGGTGGTCATTTGGAGTTCGTCCAAGTTCAACGTGAATCATGTAAGTTCTTGTGGACGTCGATCTCTACTTCCGTGTGTTTGTTAGCGAAGTTATCTGGCAAGCTGTCAATCGTTATATTGATTTTCTTAGGTCGTCAGTGAACAGATCCCATATTTTATGACCACGCTTTTCGAGACTCATGTCAGCCCCATTCTTGACCACTGTACCTGTGTATAGATTCTTGGCTATGTCCAGGATGAGACTTTGCACGACGTTGTTCAGCGATGATGAACTAAACAGATGGATGGTACGTCTGAGGTTTTGTACCATGACCGGGTGTTACTTTTAAAATTTGTTATATATCAGTGGTAGTTGCTGGGAAGCAACCTAGTAAAGTATTGTAGAGTTCGTTGTTATGAAACGGTGGGCTTTGATTTGTTTTACTAGAGACATAATATCTTAGTTGGTTTTGTACTTTGTTATAGATTTGGACAGGTATCGTTGTAAAAATAACATTATCCTCATGAACTCAGTGTTATATGTCAAATATTTTCGGTACAGCTGTTATGTTATCTGTATACGATCTTAGTCATGAACCTGATCACGTGGGATACGAGAATAGGATTTATCATCTGGGTGTTGTAGATACACCGTGTATAATTGTTAATAAATGTTGCTTTGGGTGAGTAGAGAATCATTTATAACTATTTTATAGTTGTTGTATGTTTTGATTGGTTATCAGAAGAATATATCTGTATTTGATATAAATTTGCCTAATTTCCATGGAATGTTGGGTAAAAAGTACACACAATTAGTTGTAATGATCCGAAATTTTGATATGTTTTACCTCTCGACACTTGATTTGAGTCTGGTTCCACGTCGTCTTGGAGAGCTAATCTACCGAATTTGGGTGGAGTGTTAGTGTTGAAATTTTTCCAATAATTTAATGTACATCTTGATTAAGTTATCAGCTCGTATGTCTTTACTAGATGCTCATTACCGCAAGTCATTCTTATATAATTGTTTGTGGCACGTTGACAGTTGTACACCTAGAAGTTATTGATTAACGCAGGCTTTGTTATGAGATTGTGTTCCAATTCAGAATATGTCTTATTTGAGCGTTCACAATATCCACTATAGCATTTTTCACTAAAGGTTGGTGATGATGGCCGTGAACCTAACTCATCCTAACCTAATCTAACCAAGATTTGTTTTTCCCGTTTCATACTATGTTAGG
>SDVV010014851.1:0-14688 GCA_016164225.1 Gammarus roeselii
GCAATGAGGCTCTTCTTACAATTGTAGAGGAGGTTTCCTTCATTTTAATGCTCGGTTAATGCAGTTGCAATGAGGCTCTTCTTACAATTGTAGAGAGGCTTCCTTCATTTGAATGCTTGGTTAATGCAGTTGCAATGAGACTCTTCTTACAATTGTAGAGGAGGTTTCCTTCATTTTAATGCTCGGTTAATGCAGTTGCAATGAGGCTCTTCTTACAATTGTAGAGGAGGTTTCCTTCATTTTAATGCTCGGTTAATGCAGTTGCAATGAGGCTCTTCTTACAATTGTAGAGGAGGTTTCCTTCATTTTATTGCTCGGTTAATGCAGTTGCAATGAGGCTCTTCTTACAATTGTAGAGGAGGTTTCCTTCATTTTAATGCTCGGTTAATGCAGTTGCAATTGCGCCCTCGTTAAGCTGCTCATTAGTTACAGTGTTGTAACTAGCTGTTGATAATGAAGGATTTAGTAGCAGTACAGTCATTTGTAATCTACAGGCACAGGACTCCTGCAAGAAGTAAATAGTAATGCAGGTTTTTCAGAATAGTAACTAAAACCAAGTGAATAATGCCATTGCAAGTTTTTTGCTGCACTAATGCTGCTTCTTACTGGCACTGTGCAAGACTGTAAATGCCTGCAGTTTAGGTTACATCGCCTAATTCATGTTTCTTGCAGCTCCGTTGCAGGTGCTTTACATCAGTAATTGGCACTGTGCATCTTGGTTCGTGAACGGAATTAAGCTGTCTTTATGTCACTTCTACTCATGCATTAAATCTGTGTAATTTACTCTCGTGGTTACCGCATTAACTGCTTTGACGCATCATTGTTCAAGACCGGATATTTGCCTTTTATCCTCCTGATAGAACTTATTTCCTGCATAACATTTAGTGCTCTGCCTTAAAACTTCATTATAATTCCGAATTTCAATTTATGCTTTTAATCCCTTAAATGATGTGTGTGTGCCTCAGTCGCATGTCTGAATTGAAAGCCGTGATATTCCTTGTGCATAATTTCTCGGCTACTATGTTGCACACCATCAGTAAGAAGAGGTTCTTGATGCCACCGGATGTAGGTTCAATTTTAAAGGTTACAGAAGGTATTGCGCCTCAAGGAGCAATTGGGAATAATGCTCTATGCATCAAGTGAGGTTTAGTTTCAGATGGGAGGAACATAAGGTCCGTATTGAGAAGGTGAAGGTGAAATGATAACCTGAAGGTTGGGACATAAATATCCTTATTTGGAGAAAACTTGCGGGTTGCCTGGAGATGTTTAGTGATAACGGTGACAAAATGTGAAGTTAGGGATAGGAGAACCTGTTTCGATATTTGACGACCTTGCATTACTGGATGAGCTTGCAACTAGCAGTTGAAATAAAGGGTTGTAATGCTAGAGTTGTAATGAGCTGTTACGATAAAGGGATGTAATGATAGAGTTGTAACTAGCGGTTGCAACAAAGGGTTGTAATGCTAGGGAATAAACTAGCGGTTGCAATAAAGGGTTGTAATGCTAGAGTTGTAATGAGCTGTTACGATAAAGAGTTGTAATGCTACAGTTGTAACTTGCGGTTGCAACAAAGGGATTTAATGCTAGAGTATTAAATAGCGGTTGCAATAAAGGGTTGTAATGCTAGAGTTGTAATGAGCTGTTACGATAAAGGGTTGTAATGCTAGAGTTGTAACTAGCGGTTGCCATAAAGGGTTGTATTGCTATCGTTGTAATGAGCTGTTACGATAAAGGGTTGTAATGCTAGAGTTGTAACTAGCGGTTGCAACAAAGGGTTGTAATGTTAGAATATTAACTAGCGGTTGCAACAAAAGGTTGTAATGCTAGAGTGTTAACTAGCAATTGCAATAAAGGGTTGTAATGCTAGAGTTGTAACAAGCGGTTGCAATAAAGGGTTGTAATGCTGAAGTTGTAATGAGCTGTTACGATGAAGGGTTGTAATGCTAGAGTTGTAACTAGCGGTTGCCATGAAAGGTTGTAATGCTAAAGTTGTAATGAGCTGTTACGATAAAGGATTGTAATGCTAGAGTTGTAACTAGCGGTTGCAACAAAGGCTTGTAATGCTTGAGTTGTGACTAGCGGTTGCCATAAAGGGTTAAAATGCTAGCGTTGTAATGAGCTGTTACGAGAAAGGGTTGTAAAGCTAGAGTTGAAACAAGCAGTTACAAGAAAGGATTGCAATGCAAAGGTTGTAACAAGCTGTTACCAGACTGTTGAAATGCTAGATTTGTAACGATCTGTTGCCATGGAGGGTTGTAATGTTTGATCCGTAACGAGCTGTTACAAGAAATAGTTGTATCGCTATAGTTGTAACGAGCTGTTATAAGATAGGGTTGTAATGATAGAGTTATAACGAGCTGTTACGGAAAAGAATGTAATGTTATAATGGTGACCAGCTGTTACTGGAAAGGGTTGTAATCCTAGAGTTGTAACCAGCTGTTTCAAGAGACGATTGTAGTGCCAGAGTTGTAACAAGCTGTTACAAGTAATGGTTGTTATACTAAGTCTGTAGCAAACTGTTACGTACAAGAGTAGTTATGATAGTGTTGTAACTAGCTCTGACAAGAAAATGTTTCAATACCAGAGTTGTAATGACTTGTTGCAACAGTGTTGTAGTGCCAGAGTTGTAACCAGCTGTTGCAAGAAAGGGTTGTAATGCTAAAGTTTGCTAATGTCAGTATGTCTTGGCTCAATCATCGTTGCCTTTTGATGTAAAGGAGATTCATCCGAGCGTACAACGTCCAAGAGCATCATGCATCAGTGTGGTATCTACGGTAGAGGATCAAGGGTATAGTAGTTGGAAGACATAGCATTTAACGATGATACTGAAAACATCTCAATTAAGGATCTAAAGAGAATGCCACCCACCCACGATGCTGGTTTGAGATTGTTCCAGTTTGATTCCTCATAAAACCAAAGTTGGCCGGTGTCTTTGCTGGACATCGATTTGCTGCAAGTTGGTTCTATTGACGGCCACCATTATAACCGTGACATTGCCAATGCCGGGCACTGTTTAACTGTGTCGGTGCCAATGCCAAACACCAAGGCTAATTAGCAGTAATTCTGATAGAATTTGTCAAACCGTTTCTTTAACGTATCGAATGTCTTCTGTTTAGAACCCCCCATGGAAGTTCATTCAATTTTTCGACAGCTCTTTACGTGAAGAAGTTATGCGTTATATCGAATGTGAAGCGCTTATAACGGTTCTGTGACCATTGTTCCTGATTACTCCCTTCGCATGCAGACAAAAAGGCTCGTTCGGTTGATGTTTTCGTTTGTTCTTCACAATCATCCTCACTTCGATCATGTCCACTCCACAATTCGCGTCTTTAGAAAATTAGGTTGAGTTTTCGGAGTCTGTCTTCGCAAAGTTTTTTGCTTAGCTCTACGTTGAACCTTCTCTAACTTAATAACGTCTATTTTAAGATACGGTATAACGAATGCATTGCACAAATTAAGAATAATGTATCTGCTCTAAATCAGGATAGTACGGGATATCATACCTAGCATTTTATTGTCGTTTTGGCAACATCGTTACATAATTTGCTACTTGTTATATCGTTACTAATGATGACACCAAGTCTCCTCTCTTCGGTGACGGCAATTAGATTTTTTCCTGCAAAGAATTATTCGTGCCTAGGAGTGTGATGACCAGTGTGCATAACTTCACATCTATCGACATTTAATTTTATTTGCATTCTTTCAGATCAATGAACATTCAAGCCTAATTGGATCTGCTGACAATCAAGTTCGATTTGCACTTTTCCTTCAATCTTTGTGCTGTCTGCGAACTCTCTATGATTGAATGCATGTTTTCATCGCAATCGCTTACGAATAATATGAATATGATTGGTACTAAAAATGATCCTTGTGGCACGCCGCTGGTTTTATCACCCTAAGTGGAAGGTTCCGTTACAGGCGACTCACTGCCGTCTATCCGTGAGCCAGCATTTTATCCAGTTATTTCGCTCGATTCGAATTCCGATGCTGTGTAATTCACTAAATAAGCGTCTGTGAGGGACTTTATCGCGAAGCTTTTTTAAAAATCATAGTACATTTTATCAAACGGACATTTCAGATCGTTTTTTTTTTAATGACAACAAGCTCGTCAGATAGGAACGATTGTGCCTAGAGCTGTGCCGATGGCTGAGGTGATATAAATGGAGTTACTCTATCCCCTTTCCGTTGAGATGGACAAGTGTGAATTGTGCAGAATGGTGCGTGGTGAGTTGTTCCATATGGACTGATGAAGGGTAATCTCACATGGACTAATGTAGTGTAGTCCCACATGGACTGATAAAGTGTAATCCCACATGGTCTTATGTAGTGTAGTCCTTCATGGACTCAAAAAGTGTAATCCCACATGGACTGATGTGTTGTAGTCCCACATGAACTGATAAAGTGTAATCCCACATGGTCTGATGAAGTGTCGTCCCACATGGACTGATCAAGTGTTCTCCCACATAGTCTGATGTAGTGTAGTCCCACATGGACTGATGAAGTGTAATCCCACATAGGCTGATTCAGAGTAGTCCCACATGGACCGATGAAGTGTAATCCCACATGGAATGATGTAGTGTAGTCTCACATAGACCGATGAAGTGTAATCCCACATGGACTGATGTAGTGTAGTCTCACATAGACTGATAAAGTGTAATCCTATATAGGCTGATTTAGAATATTCCCACATGGTCCGCTGAAGTGTAATCCCACATGGACTGATGAAGTGTAGTCTCACATGGACCGATGAAGTGTAATCCCACATGGACTGATGTAGTGTAGTCCCACATGGACTGATAAAGTGTAATCCCACTTATGCTGATTTAGAATAGTCCCCCATGGTCCGATGGAGTGTAATCCCACATGGACTGATGTAGTGCAGTTCCACATAAACTGATAAAGTGTAATCCCACATAGGCTGATTTAGAGTAGTCCCACATGGATCGATGAATCATAATCCCACATGGACTGATGTAGTGTAGTCCCACATGGACCGATGAAGTGTAATCCCACATGGATTGATGTAGTGTAGTCCCACATGGACTGATGAAGTGTAATCCCACATATACTGTTTTAGAGTAGTACCACATGGACCGATGAAGTGTAATCCAACATGGACTGATTTAGTGTAGTCCCACATGGACCGATGAAGTGTAATCCCACATGGACTGATGTAGTGTAGTCCCACATGGACTGAAGAGGTGAAGTAACACGAAACGAAATGTTTCACAGCTGAAGGCTTACTGAGTTGGTGAGTGCAGTTATGAGCGCAAGGGGTGTGCCCCTCTTTCCTCCCCTTCCCTTCCCTTGCTTCCCATTCCCTCCCAAACGAAATGTTTCACCGCTGAAGGCTCACTGAATTGGTGAGCGCAGTTATGAGTGCAAGGGGTGGGCCCCTCTTTCCTCCCCTTCCCTTTCCTTCCAAATGTTTCACCGCTGAAGGCTCACTGAATTGGTGAGCGCAGTTATGAGCGCAAGGGGTGAGCTCCTCTTCCCTCCCCTTCCCTTCCCTTCCTTCCCCTTCCCTCCCAAACGAAATGTTTCACCGCTGAAGGCTCACTGAATTGGTGAGCGCAGTTATGAGCGCAAGGGGTGAGCTCCTCTTCCCTCCCCTTCCCTTCCCTTCCTTCCCCTTCCCTCCCAAACGAAATGTTTCACCGCTGAAGGCTCACTGAGTTGGTGAGCGCAGTTATGAGCGCAAGGGGTGGGCCTCTCTTCCCTCCTCTTGGCTGGTAAGCGTTCATCGAGAATGGTGTTCGGCTCTTCAAAGGTCATCTCATGACCTTTCATGTCCAGAAATGAGGATATACGGCTTGGATCGCTTCAATTAATGGCTCGCACTAATGAAATGAAGGAAATGTATGATCAAAATGTAAAATACCAAAGGACGGACGTGGCGCATTCACGAGGTCTTTGCCTCAACCTTTCACTGCACAAACAGACTCGTGATGGTTACTTTTGATCACCTTTTAGGTTCTTGTTTGCATGTATTGGTCAGAATAAGAGCCCATAATACCAACACCGCCAGTGCATCCCCTGCCTTTCTGTAGGATTCGTGTTCATACCCAGACATGACTCTTTCCGCACTGTATAAAATATTTCGTTGTTTATATGGACCATCCCTCATCCCTCTGAGCGTTCTGTTGACGACCTTTCAAAACAATCTTGTGCTTGCAATTGTTTTATGGACCATCCTTCTGAGCGTTCTGTTGAAGACCTTTCAAAACAATCTTGTGCTTGCAATTGTTATATGGACCATCCTTCTGAGCATTCTGTTGAAGACCTTTCAAAACAGTCTTGTGCTTGCAATTGTTATATGGACCATCCTTCTGAGCATTCTGTTGAAGACCTTTCAAAACAGTCTTGTGCTTGCAATTGTTATATGGACCATCCTTCTGAGCATTCTGTTGAAGACCTTTCAAAACAGTCTTGTGCTTGCAATTGTTATATGGACCATCCTTCTGAGCATTCTGTTGAAGACCTTTCAAAACAGTCTTGTGCTTGCAATTGTTATATGGACCATCCTTCTGAGCATTCTGTTGAAGACCTTTCAAAACAGTCTTGTGCTTGCAATTGTTATATGGACCATCCTTCTGAGCATTCTGTTGAAGACCTTTCAAAACAGTCTTGTGCTTGCAATTGTTATATGGACCATCCTTCTGAGCATTCTGTTGAAGACCTTTCAAAACAGTCTTGTGCTTGCAATTGTTATATGGACCATCCTTCTGAGCATTCTGTTGAAGACCTTTCAAAACAGTCTTGTGCTTGCAATTGTTATATGGACCATCCCTCTGAGCGTTCTGTTGAAGACCTTTCAAAAGGGTCTTGTGCATACGATTATTCACACTTCCTCCTGTCTTTGTAACATCATGTGTTGGTGAGGCTCAACAATCAGCGTGTGGTGAATTACACTCTCAAAGCATTTACTCAACTTTCGTCTGTTGCTGGTTGTTCGTCTTTCGAGTTCTAGTCAGCACCGAAGTAAACATTATCTAGGCGTCATTCTAATGTTATTAAAAAAAATAGGAACTGTCAAAAACAATTGATGTGAATGGAGCACAGCGTTTGCAGAAGCATTGTTAGGGTCATTTTGATAGGTATAAATTCAAGTAGTAATAATAATTCTAGTTTATTGGCAAAATAGACTTTAACATGGTAAATACTTACACGGTGCGAGATAATAGACCGTGTATAGCTTAGCTGAAGGACGCCATTCAGGGATGTATTGAACTTTCGGCGCCTACATCCATTTTAATGATCAAGAATCCCTGCTACTGGAGTCTCTGATCTTGCAGTAAATGGGTCATGATAATGTTGGTAGCATGCGCAAAAAAAAATACTTAATAAGGTCTTGGACATATACAGGGTACAATAAAGTACACAAGATAGACACACGGCGAGTTTGAAGGTATGTCATTAACTAACAGTTTTAACTACAATAATAACATATTCCCAGCACATGATCTTGCAACACGAAATCGACGAAAGTGGGCTGTTCTCGCAAAAAGGTACTGTAAACACCAGAAATAAGGTATTTTTTGCGTTATGTTGTCGATACCCCTGCATAGAGGTGGTTCGTTTTTGAGTCTGTGTATTCATTTGGCTTCTGTCTTTAGACAGCCATATGTATATACATTCTTAAAACCATACAATCTCCAAGCAGTGATATCGTAAACAAACGCGTAAAGACTTTATTTATGAATGGCGTTCATAGTACGTGCAATGAATGTTGACAAGAAAAGCTAGCATTATGTCCATTTAACATGCATGCAACTAGTTGCCAGGAGACTTGTTATTGGGTCACCTAAGTCCATAGACAGTCATAGTATACATAGAAGTGTCCAGTACGGCTAGTGAACGACACCCGAGGCCAGTGTAATCCCTGGCACAAACTTGTGTTCCAGATTATATCCTGATGAGTTGTTTCGGTTGTAGAGGAACTTGAGTAAGCGCTATCAACACAAATACTGTTACGCTATATCAAACTTGGATTCATTTGGGAATTGTACGTTAATACAAGGCTTTTGTGAATCATTTGCTCTTGTAAGAAGTACATGATTGTGGTCTACTTACTTAGGTGAAGAACCACCGAGCCGTGTGTGCATCCCAAAATAGGTTACAATTGCTGCTGCACTGCCCTCAGATTCGTCTCTCGACCACACGACCGCCGATGGTGACAGGAATTGCACGATCTGCAATGACTCTCAGCTTCTATCAACAATAGAAACTGAGATGCGACTCGTTCAATGTTAGGCGACTATGAACTTTTCTCAAGCTTTCTATTGAATCTTTTCATTAGACTTACGAAATTCTGTGAGAACCTATTGCCGGCTTACATAATGAAGCGCAAGACTATGGAATAATGAACTGTTTCCTAAATAATTACAACGAACGAAAAGGTGCCATTACCATACATAGCTTATTGAGACCTCACACGGGCAATGAACGGATTACGAATTACCCTAATAACTAATCCCTTCGACGCTCGTTAGACTATATATAGCGAATACCTTATTATTACCATGCATTGCTTATTGAGACCTTACTAGGGCGATGAACGGATTGCGAATTACCCTAATAACTAATCCCTTCGACGCTCGTTAGACTATATATAGCGAATACCTTATTATTACCATGCATTGCTTATTGAGACCTTACTAGGGCGATGAACGGATTGCGAATTACCCTAATAACTAATCCCTTCGACGCTCGTTAGACTATATATAGCGAATACCTTATTATTACCATGCATTGCTTATTGAGACCTTACTAGGGCGATGAACGGATTACGAATTACCCTAATAACTAATCCCTTCGACGCTCGTTAGACTATATATAGCGAATACCTTATTATTACCATACATAGCTTATTGAGACCTTACTAGGGCGATGAACGGATTACGAATTACCCTAATAACTAATCCCTTCGACGCTCGTTAGGCTATATAGCGAATACCTTATTTTACAACGTGTTCAATGGAAAGATGCAGAAGAAACTTAATGCAAACAGACATTGAAACTCAATATATCTTATAACTAAATCAAACTCAAAATCTTAATTGCGTATTAGAATTACGTTAACCTGTGACCCTTGGAATGCCGACAAACTCTTGAATTGACCGGGTTATGAGAAGGATGAAGGAGCAGCTTCTTTAGGTGCAAACCCAGCCCTTGGTAATGTTAGCGAATCCTCTCATTGTTTAAATATATATATATATATATATATGTATATATATATATATATATATATATATATGTATGTATATTATCTATAGATATATATCCCATCGGTGACTGCCTATGATCTAGCCGTCGGAAGAGAAGGAATGCGTAAACATCACCATGGACTGCACCGAGGCTGGCCTGAGCAGGAAGTATGGATTTCCCATGCAATTGAACACGGCCTGACGAAGCCGGCAGCGGCAGAATGAACACCGTGGGAGTCGTCGCAAACTTAGGCGGCTTTTGAATTGAAATTGATGTCTTTTAAAGGCTCGTACACTCAATGACCTTTGATGTCTTTTGTTAAAGGAAAATTATACAACCTCGTTTTTTTAGTGTCGGGAAATTATTAGTTACATGGCCCATCACATAGAAGACTAAATTGATACATTGCGTGGGAAGATTCCCACTGCACATCTAGTCATATACAGTGATACATACATAACAGAGACATACTTAAAAGCATGAAGATCTTCAAACATTTGTACAAACTCATTCATGTAAACGAGTTGGTTAACTTGTTGGTCGACGATAAGCCGGTCTTAATTTTTGCTTGTGTTGCTGATATCTGCTCAATACTGTTGCTGTTGTTGCTTGCATTGCTGTTATCTGCTCAACACTGTTGCTGTTGTAGCTTTTGTTGTTGTTGCCCATCTGCTCAATACTATTGCTGTTGTTGATTGTGTTGCTGTTGCCCATCTGCTCAACACTGTTGCTGTTGTTGCTTGTGTTGCTGTTGCCATCTGCTCAACACTGTTGCCGTTGCTGCTTGTGTTGCTGTTGCCCATCTGTTCAACACTGTTGCTACTTGTGTTGTTGTTGCTCATCTGCTAAACACTGTTGCTGTTGCTGCTTGTGTTGTTGTTGCTCATCTGCTAAACACTGTTGCTGTTGCTGCTTGTGTTGTTGTTGCTCATCTGCTAAACACTGTTGCTGTTGCTGCTTGCGTTGCTGTTGCCCATCTGTTCAACACTGTTGCTGTTGCTGTTGCTGCTTGTGTTGTTGCTCATCTGCCCAACACTGTTGCTGTTGCTTTTTGTGTTGCTGTTGCCCATCTGCTCCACACTGTTGTTTTTCTGTTCCTGCTTGCGTTGCTGTTGCCCGTCTGCGCAACACTGTTGCTGTTGCTGTTCGTACTTGTGTTGTTGTTGCTGAACTGCTCAACACTATTGCTGTTGCTGCTTGTGTTGCTGTTGCCCATCTACTCCACACTGTTGCTTTTCTGCTCCTGTTTGCGTTGCTGTTGCCCATCTGCGCAACACTGTTGCTATTGCTGTTCGTACTTGTGTTGTTGTTGCTCATCTGCTCAACACTATTGCTGTTGCTGCTTGTGTTGCTGTTGCCCATCTGCTCAACACGGTTGCTGTTGCTGCGTGTGTTGCTGTTCATGTGCTCAACACTATTGCTGTTGTTGCTGCTGCTTGTGTTGCTGTTGCTCATGTGCTCAACACTGTTGCTGTTGTTGTTGCTGCTTGTGTTGCTGTTGCACATCTGCTCAACATTGTTGCTTTTGTTGTTGCTGCTTGTGTTGCTGTTGCCCATCTGCTCAACATGGTTGATTTTGTTGTTGCTGCTTGCGTTGTTGTTGCCCATCTGCTCAACATTGTTGCTTTTGTTGTTGCTGCTTGTGCTGCTGTTGCCCATCTGCTCAACATGGTTGCTTTTGTTGTTGCTGCTTGCATTGCTGTTGCCCATCTGATCAACATTGTTGCTTTTGTTGTTGCTGCTTGTGCTGCTGTTGCCCATCTGATCAAGATGGTTGCTTTTGTTGTTGCTGCTTGCGTTGCTGTTGCCCATCTGCTCAACACTTCGATTCGCTCAACTCCTTTTGAAGATAAAATGATTTACAATTTATTTAGGTTTAGGGACAGGTGGAAATTTGATAGAAATATCACAATACACAGATAATATGTCGCCAGTCTTCGTTAGAATGAGCTCTTCTGAAGACATCCTTTACTACTTAAATAAACTCAATAATAGCAATTAGCAATGGTAGTAAATAAATTTGCATTTACATCAAACCAATTATAGATATTGTTGGAGGACGCTCTCTATTCTTCATTGTTCAGTATGTAAAGACACAAAGAATACGAGACATTGACGTATTGATTACTATAAAAATAATTTAAATGAGTTAGGTCAACTAACATCAAAGTGATCGCCACAAAATAGTGTTCACATTGTGTGTTATTTTATAAAGTAACTGAGAGTAGAAAATGTTCAACATGAGATTGGACATAACATTTACTCATAGAATGTCTGACACCCGAATCGCAAATTTGAAATTAACTACATAGTTGACATAATAGGTTACATAGGTTACAACCAACTACATAGTTGACACAATAGGTTGCAACCAATTACAGAGTGACATTATAGGTTACAGATGCGCACGATAGAAAACATTTCAATGAGTTGTCAAAATGAGCAGTTTATTAAACAGGTTCGTATATGTACGAGATAACAGGAAAGGAAATGATCCTGCTGACTAACAAATAGTTGACTTGGTTAGTTGCACTGAAGAAGTCAATTATTGATCATGTTCTGATACTCGCTCTTTTACCCACAGCAATCGAATTCCACGTTCTATCAGCTGTTTAGTTCAAACAGTGGGAGAATATTCAACTGTGAAAAGAGAGGCAAAGTGTGGTCGCAGCTGCTATCATGCGATTGTGTTAGTCAGAAAAGGATGATTAAGTCGTGATATTTTCAGTAAATCTCTCGTGTTCTATTGCAGCGAGAAACGTTGTTTCTGCTACATTTACAATTAGTTGACCCTTCAGTTCGACTTGTGTGTTAGAAGTTGGTATCTTTCTCTCGATCATGCAGCGCGCGTCTTGTCGACATTTAGCGCCAACATATTTGATGTGAACCAGTTCGAAATGTGGACCAATTTATTATTCATATTAATACTAGTTTCATTAGGATTTTTCCAGTCGAGTACTCTGTGGTATCATCTGCAAAACGGACAGAGGGTAACTTGTCGCTAGTGTTTATTCACCATGTCATTAAATCAGATAAAAAAGAGCCAAGGTCCAAGAATCGACCTTGCGGTACTCTTGTATTCAGCGTACTAACAGAAGATGATTGTTTATTCCTACTCACTAGGTGTTTTCCATCAAGAAGATAACTTTTTATATTTTCCTGTCAATGGAACTAATTCCATAATGCCGTAAATATGACACAAAAATTTCATGGTTAATACAATCTCAAGCTTCGCTGAGGTCCATAAAAGTGGCAACAGTGACTTCTCGAATCCGTCAATAATATTTCTAGAGAATTGTTATAATGCATGTTCTGTATTCTTGGAAGCCTGGAAGTCATATTGATTTAGGCTTAGTAGGCTATCAAATACAAAATGAGCATATAATCTATCATAAAAAACTTTTCAAGTACTTTGCTTATGATGGGCAGGACTGATATGCCTACGCATGTTTTGTCGTGAGGGTAGACGTGTTCGTATGCACCGCACATCTATAAGGCAGCATATTAATGTGGCGTTACATTATCAATAGTCCATGTCTAGGGGCACCAGTATAGCCTACGGTTCTGAAGGACGCGGGCCAATCTTCCTAAGAAACAAGCAGATTGTTGCAAACGGTATTACCGGACACGCATAGTGTTTTTCCCTGTTTGCAATAGCATCCAACTGTCCAAATGCCCAAGTTGGGACCAGAAGGTTGCCCATGCACACACCCATGCACGCCAGCAGTCAGCGACGCAGGTCATGTGGTTGTCCACTTAACGAGGCTATTACATTGCATCTTACGGGCCTGTCTTTGTGCATAGGAGGGTGAAAGGGCTGTTCCGACCTTACACCTCTCTTTTCGCGCCCAAATGTCACTATGTGTTGTACTCTTCAGCTTCGACATTTCGACGAGAATTCTTTATATTCCGTGGAGCGGAAAATAATTCGCTTCGAGAGCAATGATTTTAATTTCGCAATTTAAGTACAACTTGATTTATTTTCAGCAGCACAAGGCTACGAGGCTACAATGGTATTCATATCGTCGTTGAAGCGAAAAACAATGTAACCGGATCATTTAAAATACCTGTATGTTCCTACAAATTGATCACTTTGGGTGCGAAATATTCGCTACGATACTATAAACGTTCAACAAAAACTTAGACCATCGCATACTGAACAGCAGCTTCGAAGGATGGTGACCAAAGTGTGTCTAATGCAAAACAAGTTTAACTCTTGTAACCGACTTGTTCGTCGTACGTGTTATAGTCAGATGATGTAATGGGAGTCTGATTTAAAACTTGGCGAAGTGGTATGCGTTGAAATTACGTTTGCCGAGGTGGTATGGAATAATGATGCAAGGCGCACCCTCATCTTGTGTCGCCACGTTAGTTCACATCCTAAGCGGCGCACCCTCACGTTGTGGCGCTGTGTTAGCTCGCATCCTAAACACAATAATGGCGCACTCTCATGTTGTGGCGCTATGTTAGCGCGCTTCCTAAGCACAGTGATGGCGCACTCTCGTGTTGTGGCGCTGTGTTAGCTCGCATCCTAAACATAATAATGGCGCACTCTCTTGTTGTGGCGCTGTGTTAGCTCGCATCCTAAACATAATAGGCGCGCTCTCATGTTGTGGCGCTGTGTTAGCGCGCTTCCTAAGCACAGTGATTGCGCACTCTCATGTTATGGCGCTATGTTAGCGCGCTTCCTAAACACAGTGATGGCGCACTCTCATGTGGTGGCGCTATGTTAGCGCGCTTCCTAAGCACAGTGATTGCGCACTCTCATGTTTTGGCGCTATGTTAGCGCGCTTCCTAAACACAGTGATGGCGCACTCTCATGTTGTGGCGCTATGTTAGCGCGTTTCCAAAGCACAGTGATGGCGCACTCTCATGTTTTTGCTCTGAGTTAGCCCTCATCTTGAACATATTGATGGCGCACCCACATTTTGTGGCGCTATGTTAACGTCCATCCTAAATACAATGCCGGCGCACCCTTGTGTTGTGGCGCCATGTTATCTTGCTTCCTAAGCAGAATGATATCGAACCCTCATGTTGTGGTGCTATGTTAGCTCGCATTTTAAATACAATGATGACGCACCGTCATATTGCGGCGCCATGTTGCCGAACTTCCTAAGCATAACGATGGCGTATCTCAATTTTGGCGCCATGTAGCACGTGGGTTCACTGGGCAAGCGTTATGATGGCACAGCCTGATGCTGCGGCGCCATATTTCCTCGTCTTGTTCCCCACATTCCTTACCAGTGAGTGGTCAGTTCTGCAGTGCCGCGTGCCGTACATTCCTGGGGCCTTTCTCCCGCGCCGCCTACACTGCCCGCACACTGACCTACACTGCTCGCACACTGACCTACACTACCCGCACACTGACCTACACTGCTCGCACACTGACCTACACTGCTCGCACACTGACCTACACTACCCGCACACTGACCTACACTGCTCGCACACTGACCTACACTACCCGCACACTGACCTACACTG
>SDVV010014852.1:0-14688 GCA_016164225.1 Gammarus roeselii
TACCAATATTGTATATCTCATATGGTGCACAGAAAACATTTGCCATCACATATGATTTATGATATATTTTACTGTTTCAGTATTACATTGCAAATTGACATACTGTCAGGTACACATCACGGCAAAAACAACAGTCATTCAAGTGCATTGTGCAGTGTTCTCATTGAGCAGTGTTCGCATTGAGCAGTGTTCGCATTGACCAGTGTTCGCATTGAGCAGTCTTCTCATTGCGCAGTGTTTGCATTGACCAGTGTTCGCATTGCACAGTGTTCGCCTTGCGCAGTGTTCGCATTGAGCAGTGTTCGCATGGACCAGTGTTCGCATTGCGCAGTGTTCGCATTGACCAGTGTTCGCATTGCGCAGTGTTCGCATTGACCAGTGTTCGCATTGAGCAGTGGTCGCATGGACCAGTGTTCGCATTGCGCAGTGTTCGCATTGACCAGCGTTCGCATTGACCAGTGTTCGCATTGCGCAGTGTTCACCTTACGCAGTGTTCGCCTTGCGCAGTGTTCGCATTAAGCAGTGTTCGCATTGACCAGTGTTCGTATTGCGCAGTGTTCGCATTGCGCAGTGTACGCATTGACCAGTGTTCGCATTGACCAGTGTTCGCATTGCGCAGTGTTCACCTTGCGCAGTGTTCGCCTTGCGCAGTGTTCGCATTGAGCAGTGTTCGCATTGCGCAGTGTTCGCCTTGAGCAGTGTTCGCATTGAGCAGTGTTCGCATTGAGCAGTGTTCGCATTGCGCAGTGTTCGCATTGAGCATTGTTCGCATTGACCAGTGTTCGCATTGCGCAGTGTTCGCATTGCGCAGTGTTCGCATTGAGCAGTGTTCGCATTGAGCAGTGTTCGCATTGAGCAGTGTTCGCATTGCGCAGTGTTTGCATTGAGCAGTGTTCGCATTGCGCAGTGTTCGCATTGAGCAGTGTTCGCATTGAGCAATGTTTGCATTGAGCAGTGTTTGCATTGTACAGTGTTCGCATAGCGCAGTGTTCGCATTGAGCAGTATTCACATTGAGCAGTGTTCGCAATGAGCAGTGTTCGCATTGAGCAGTGTTCGCATTGCGCAGTGTTCGCATTGCGCAGTGTTCGCATTGCGCAGTGTTCGCATGCTGTCCGGACCTCATCCAACAAGCCCGCCGACAATAATTGGCGCGGGCATTACTTTAGTGTCACCACAGCGTGGCATTAGGAGAAGTGATATCTTAATCAGCGGTGATGCGGTGGGCGGTATGCTGGCCGCGGTGGGCTGGTCAATACACGTGACGACACATGCACCAGTGATTGCACGCTATTGTGATGGATGAGGCTGGCGTGGGACGCCCCACGGCACGCCAAGAGGCGGTTGCCTTCCTGCGGCCGGTAGTGGTGGTGAGGACTTTCGTGGACGGCTTTACGCCGTGAGGCTGTTTTCTTTCTAGCCGCCGGTAGTGGTGGTAAGGACTGGCGAGCGGCGGCTCACAGTAGTCCATTAGGCTGTTTGTTTTGTTCCTGGATGCACGGCACACTTTGAGACTGTATTGCTGTTCACAATATCCGCTGGAAGTTTGTTCCATTTTTCGACAACTCTATACGTGAAAAATTGCGTGTGATGTCGCGTGAGAAACGCTTCCCCACGATTTTGTATCCATTATTTATGGTCCTTCCGTTCGTATCTAGAGTGAAAAGGCTCGGTCGGTCGACGTTTTCCTTACCCTTCATAAACTTCCACACCTCGATCATGTCACCTCTGACTCGCCGACTCTCTAGCGAATAAAGACTGGGTTCACGTAGTTTTTAGCTCTACGCTGAACCTTCTCCAAATTAATAACGTATTTTTAATGATATGGAGACCAAAATTGAACGGAATACTCGAGATGCGGACGAACGAAGGCATTGCATAACTTGAGAATACTGTTTCTGCTCGTGTACGAGATAGTGCGGGATATCATACCTAGTATTTGGTTGCCTTTTTTGGCAGCATCGTTACATTGCTTGCTGCTTTTTAAGCCGTTGTTAATGATGGCACCCAAATCTCTCTCTTTGGTGACAGGAATCAGTTTCTTTCCGGACATTAAATATCCGTGCTTGAGGTTATGAGAACCTATGTGCCTAACTTTACATTTGTCTTCATTAAATATCACATGGCACTTTTCTGATCAATCAACAAGTTTGCTCAAGTCCAATTGAATCTGCTGACACTCAAGTTCTGTTTGCACTTTTATTTCTATCTTAGTATCGTCTGCAAACTTGCTAATGTTCGGAAGCACGTTCCTATCGAGACCGTTTATGAATATTATGAAAAGAACTGGACCTAACACGGATCCTTGAGGCACATCGCTTGTGACTTTACCCCAAGTAGAGGAAGCTCCGTTGAGTGCAACTCGTTGCCGTCTGTCCGTAAGTGAACATTTTATCCAGTTATTAAGCTTTTCTCGAATACCAATGCTAGGCAATTTACAAGCAGTCAAGTTGGTGAGGACTGGCTTGGGCCGGCCTACGGCGCGTCATGATGTTATTTCCGTCCCGTCGCCTTTAGAGGTGGTCAATTAAATTATATTTGTTATGACTGAATTTTATCCTGCTCCTCAAAACCTAATTCACTGTCACCATTACTACATGGGGTGGTCATTTTCAGAATAATGATACCAGAAGTCACAATGATAAATTTTCTCGTATTTTCATAATCAATCGCATATATTGCGTCTTCGATAGTGATACTTGCTATGTTTGGTGATTTATATGAATCAAAACATGCATCCTACGAGACTATATACATACATATCATATATTTAAGATATGACCATACCTTGCATGGAAATCTTCGCTCAAATTATGCAATCAGGATTTCGTTCATGGAGCGACCTGAATCTAATGATCAGGAGGTTGTGCAGGGATGGAAATAACTCGTAATCATGTAATCTTCTCAGCAGAGGATAAGACAACAACTGTACATGATGTCATAACGTGACATTGTCTGGAGTTATATTATCTATGTTTCACGTTCGAAATTGTTGAGATTGCTGATCGAACACGTTGATGACAAGATTAGATCAGATTGAGGGGGTCCATCTCCACCGGAGTTCTGATGTCAGCCTTGGTGAGCTGCTCCGTATGGCTTGACTCACAAAGGTTGTAGTCGTGTGAAACTTTCAAATAGTCTCATCATTGATAATGCATCCGATTTTCACCTAAGCCGATTTCAAAGTTTTTTTATATTCAGTATTGTGATGCTTAATATTTTGTCACCAGAGTTTATGGCCGGCACGATGGACCTAAACGGGAGTAAAAAAAAATGGGCATCTGACGAATCAAATGTCTTGGTCCGTGTGATAATGGATTGACGGACGATGGGTGATGGAGTCATCAATCAATCCTTAAGTCAAAGATTACTGCATATGACGGACGATGGTTGATGGTTTCATCAATCAATTCTGATATTTCAGAAAGAACGTTTCTTGAACTGAAATTTATACTCGTCCTACTGAATGTTCAAACCGTTTTCAACAATCCTGAACTAGTAAATTAGTTAATTATGTATACTCACACTTCCACAATGATCGAACTCAAACAGCGGGAGTGTATGGTGATTTGGCGTTTAGTGTGAACACTCGTACGTAACAAGGATTAAATGCTACTACTCAAGCTAACATTGATCACTGTGCTACTTTCATGCCAGGCCTGCCAAAGTTGTACAGAACGGATACAGGTGTAGTTGTACAGAACGGGGACGGGTGTAGTTGTACAAAACGGGGACGGGTGAAGTTGTACAAAACGGGGACGGGTGTAGTTGTACAAAACGGGGACGGGTGTAGTTGTACAAAACGGGGACGGGTGTAGTTGTACAAAACGGGGACGGGTGTAGTTGTACAAAACCGGGACGGGTGTAGTTGTACAAAACGGGGACGGGTGTATAGATGGGTGTAGATGTACAAAACGGGAACGGGTGTAGTTGTACAGAACTAAGACGGGTGTAGTTGTACAGAACTGTGACGGGTCCAGTTGTACAGAACAAAGACGGTTGTATAGACGGGTGTAGATGTGCAGAACGGAAACGGGTGTAGTTGTACGTAACGGAGACGGGTGTAGTTTTACAGAAAGTGGACGGGTGTAGTTGCATAGAACGGGGACGGATGTAGTTGTACAGTACGTGGACGGGTGTAGTTGTACAGAATGGGAACGGGTGTATAGACGGGTGTAGTTGTACAGAACGAAAAACGGGTGTAAACGGGTGTAGTTGTAAAGAACGGAGACGGGTGTAGACGGGTGTAGTTGTACAGAGCGAAGACGGGTGTATACGGGTGTAGTTAAACAGAACATAGACGGGTGTAGTGGTGCACAACGGATGTAAACGTGTGTTGTTCTATAGGGCGGGTACAGTTGTACAGAACGGGAACGGGTGTAGACGAGTGTAGTTGTGCAGAACGGCGGCGAGTGTAGATGGGTGTAGTTGTACAGAATGAGTTTAGACCGGTGTAGTTGTACAGAATGGAGATGGGTGTAGTAGCACAGAAGGAGAGTAGGCGGGTGTAGTTGTACATAACGGGACGGGTATAGTTGTACAGAACGGAGACGGGTGTATAGACTTTGATTTGATTTAAGCCTCATTTCCACCGGAGCCTCAACGTGAGTCATAACAGGCTCCCCCGTAGGGCTCGACGATCATGGATCCCAGTAGGCTCGCACGCCTCGGCGTGTGAGAAAAACCACGTTGTCAAAGTTAGAACATTTTGAAAATTTTCAGTCGTGTCAGACGCACGCTGGTGTGCACAAGAAAAATGTTTAGACGAAGCGGATCTTCGCTTGCAATAATTTAGAACTTCATGATTAATATGTATGCACGCTAGTTTGCACAGGTAGCATCGTCGAGGTTAGTACAAAGTTCACGGTTACACGGACAAAGCCAGCTGGGACAGCAACGCAACACTATGTTTACAGCAACGCGGTCTTGTTTATTTTTAGTACAATCTATTTATTCAGGTAAGATAAAGACGAGACGCATCACCGCCTCAAAATCCTATATGAATCTCAAGAGTAGCATGTACGCCCGTTAGTGCGCAGATGGCATCGTCGAAATTGGCACAAGGTCTACGACTTCACGGATCAGATCAACTTCAACCGCAACGCACCACAAGGTTTGTAGGTACACGGTTAAGGTCAGCAACAGAAATTACAAATGGTCCGCGAACGCGAGAGCGAGAACTGAAAAAAAAACTATTCACAAAATTACAAACAGGAATTCTCGCACAAGTACACTAGCATTACTAAATTAAATTGTGTATTGTGAAGAAAAAAGAAAGGGCAGGTCCATCATGGGCTGAAAAACTGTCCAGATTTTTGAAATCACACTTAATGTTTAGGGGGATAGAGTGGGGGGGGGGGCAAAGGTCCCTCGGGCCCCAAAACAGCCCGATGGGTCTCGGAGGGTAACCCAGGTCCCCAGAGTCCCCGAGCTCCCCGGGTCCCTCGATTCCCCTCGTATCAGCTCATCTAGGCTTGTCTCGACCTACTTCGGCCAGTCTTGACTCGGCGCACCCAACTCGACTTGTCTTGACATGTTTCGACTGATCTCGACGCACCTACACCAGCCTTGACGCGGCTCTCCCCCTCTGCGCCGGTAATCCTGTGGACTGTAATACCTAATTTTTCTACTCGAGCATTTTGGAGTGAGAGCGTTGTGGGGGGTTGGGGGGCAGAAGTCTCTTGGATCCCAAAAGAGCCCTGTGAGCATCGGAGGGTAACCCAAGTCCCCCGAGCTCCCCGGGTCCCTTGAGTCCTCTCGTCTCCGATCATCTCAGTTTGTCTCTAATCATTTCAGCCAGTCTCGGCCCGTCGCACCCAACTCGGCTTACCGCAACATGTTTCGACTGATTTCGATTCACCTCGACCAGCCTCGACGCGGCTCTCCCTCTCTGCGTCAGCAATGCTGTGGACTGTAATAACTAATTTATTTACTCAAGCACTCCACATAAATTCATTCCTCTGTGTATGGCTTTTACATCGTTGAGAGGGGAGAGCAGAGGTTCCAAGATTCAGAGGGGCCTCTAAAGGGTCCTACAGTTTCTCAAGAGGGTCCCAAAGGGGGGATCGAGGGTGTCCCAAAGAGCACCAGAAGGGTCCAAGTGGGTCCCCCCAAATCTTCCTGGTCTTCCAAGTCCCCAAGGCTCCCGAAACCCCGGGTCCCCCGAGTCCCGCGGGTCCCACGAGTACCACCCCTTCCCTGGGTCACCTTGTCTCAACCAGCCTCAATATATATAATAATAACCAATGCAAAATTTATCGCTATGAAAAAAGGGCAGAGAAAAATAATAGAGTCCAAGAAAGAAGAAATAATAAAATACTAAAATAAAGTGTTAATGATCTATAAAAGGAATAATCATCCATTCACCCCAGAGGGTGTATAGACGGGTGTAGTTATACAGTACGGGGACGGGTGTAGTTGTACAGAACGGGGAGGTGTGTTTAAACGGGTGTAGTTGTACAGAACGGGGACGGGTGTAGTTGTACAGAACGGGGACGTGTGTATAGACGGGTGTAGTTGTACAGAACGAAAAACGGGTGTAGACGGGAGAAGTTGTACAGAACGGAGACAGTTGTAGTTGTACAGAGCGAAGACAGGTGTAGATGGGTGTGGTTGTAGAGAACAGAGACGGGTGTAGTGGTACAGAACGGGTGCAAACGGGTGTTATTCTATAGGGCAGGTGTAGTTGTACAGAACGGAGACGGGTGTAGACGAGTGTAATTGTTCAGAACGGAGGCGGGTGTAGATGGGTGTAGTTGTACAGAATGAGTTTAGACCGGTGTAGTTGTTCATAGCAGAGACGGGCGTAGTTGCGCAGAAGGGTTGTAGGCGGATGTACTTGTACAGCATGAAAACGAGTATAGTTGTACAGAACGTAGACGGGTGTAGGTGTACAGAATGGATGTAGACCGGTGAAGTTGTAAAGAACGGAGACGGGTGTAGACGGGTCTAGTTGTACAAAAGAGGTGTAGACAGGGGGTAGTTGTACAGAACGGAGACGAGTGTAGTTGTACAGACCGGGTGTAGACGGGTGTAGATGTACAGAACGGAGACGGGTGTAGTTATTCAGAACGGAGACCGGTGTAGTTATTCAGAACGGAGACCGGTGTAGACGGGTGTAGTTGTACAGAACGGAGACCGGTGTAGACGGGTGTAGTTGTACAGACCGGGTGTAGACGGATGTAGATGTACAGAACGGAGACGGGTGTCGACGGGTGTAGTTAATCAGAACGGAGACGGGTGTAGTTGTTCAGAACCGAGACGGGGGTCGACGGGTGTAGACGGGTTCAGTTGTACAGAAGAGGTGTAGACGGGCGTAGTTGTACAGAATGGAGACGGGTGTAGTTGCACAGACCGGGTGTAGACGAGTGTAGATGTACCGAACGGGGAAGGGTGTTGACGGGTGTAGTTGTTCAGAATGGAGACCGGTGTAGACGGGTGTAGTTGTACAGAACGGAGACCGGTGTAGACGGGTGTAGTTGTACAGAAGGGAGACGGTTTTATATGAAACAAATACGGCATCGACTAATTATTCTAATTTGGAGTCCGTTTCTTGAAAGCAGTATGCAGCAATGAAGATTTTTGTTGCAACAAAGTTATCTGCAGGGTCTACAAATGCTTTGTTGAGTCGCGATGAAAGAAGATATTTGTTAAACTTCATCTACTTTGTGATCAACTTTGAAGTCCAATGGATTAGAATTGATTTGATTTGAGCCTCATTTCCACCGGAGCCTCTAACGGATTGGAGGAGTGTCATTGAAAATGATGTGTTTAATAGTTGTCCCACACGAAATAATTTTTTCGAAGTAGTAGTAGTAGTTGCTTCTGTGTTCCACCGGAGCCTCAACGCAAAGTTGTTGAACGCTCCCCCGTAAGTTTTTTTTTCGAAGTTTCTTTAATTAGTTTGAGTTGTGACACTCTAATATAATCTTGAATAAGTTTATTATGATAGGTTGGATTAGATTCGACTGAGGAGGCTCTCTAGCTCGCCGGAGTCGGCTTCTCTGTGGCGCCGAACATCAAACCCCCAACTAGTGCTCCATCACACTGTAGACAAATTTTATAGATAGGATTCGGCTGATTGAGACTAATACGGAGGAAAGTCAATGTCCTTTGCGAAGAGAATGTCAAAAGTATGCACTGGGGCCACTGGAGGCACAGTAACTCGCAAGGTAATGCAGAGAGCGTTATCACTCTACCTACCCTGCTCCAAAGCCTCAAGAGTTCGCATCCGTCCCTAAGTTGCCCAGGACAATGCGCCCTATCACCTACTTGAAGGGTGAGATGAAGGAGAGACAGGATTCTGAGATCCCATGCTTGAGATTTACATTTGTTTAGTCCATCTCACGCATGAGAAAAGTACAAGTGAACGAAGAAACGGAGAGTCGTTCAAAAATATTGCATCAAAGAAAGAACGCAACTTGGCTGTTATCCTTCCGAAAGGAAGGATACCGTCTAGCGTCTTATTCTGTGGTCAGCCCTTCCTACACCTTATCAACAGTATCAGTCTAGCGTCTTATTCTGTGGTCAGCCCTTCCTACACCTTATCAACAGTATCAGTCTAGCGTCTTATTATGTGGTCAGCCCTTCCTACACCTTGTCAACAGTATCAGTCTAGCGTCTTATTCTGTGGTCAGCCCTTCCTACACCTTATCAACAGTATCAGTCTAGCGTCTTATTATGTTGTCAGCCCTTCCTACACCTTGTCAACAGTATCAGTTTAGCGTCTTATCTTATGAACAGGCCTTCCGATACCTTGTCAACAGTATCAGTCTAGCGTCTTAATGGATCTAAATCTTGAAGGCAGAACTCAAAGTGTGGTAGTAAATGGAGAAACCTCTGCACCAGTGGAAGTGCTTAGCCAATCATTAGCCAATCATTAGCCAATATTAAGAAACGCAGAAGGCCAAGAACAGTGCCTTGTCGGACCCCATCCGACAAGGCACTGTTCTTGGCTTTCTGCTTTTCTTAATATTGGCTAATGATCTGGGCAAAAGTTGTGTACAGACATAAGCCTCTTGCTTTGCAGATGATACCAGAGTACTGGGCATTGTTGAAGACTTGAGTGACGTGAAAAAGGTTCCAAATGATCCGAAAGAAATCTTCAAGTGGGCTGGTGAAACCAATATGCGATTTAATGATTCTAAATTTGAATAACTGAGATGTGGAAAACAATTCGAACCTAAAAACCAAGTCTTCATATCATTTCAGCAATTACACAGTCATTGAATTTGATTTGATTTGAGCCTCATTTCCACCAGAGCTTCAACGTGAGTCATAATAGGCTCAATCGTAGGGCGCGACCGTCGTTGGTTCAGGTAAGTTCGCACGGCCTCGCGTGCGAAAATATTAGTCATGTCAAGATGAAGTCAGTACACATTCCAACTGTGGCACATTCGCGTATTAGCGCGTACAAGAGATAAAGAGTTAATGCGTATCTTCGTAATGTGTTGTTATTTCTGTGCGTAATGGGGTGGAGAGACCACATCATTTGCACAGGTGTTTGGGGCTTAGACAGCTTCGTATAGTCCGGTGTGCTTTACGAAAGCGATAAGATTTTTACGGTAGGTTGGGTCCGTGAGTAGGCTTTGAAGGTTGCACGGGGGATTAGGAACGCTCGTCGGGCTTCCGAGAGTGCGTTGCAATCCATCAGTAAGTGTTTCACGCTGATAGCCACTTGGTGGCAACAGGAGCAAGGTGACGCGTTTGGTCCTATGTCGACATCCATCAGGTGGTTGTGAGTTATCCACGTGCCACGTGTGTCCCGTGCACAAGCGGTTGATGAACACTTGGTCTTTTCTGTTGGTGAACTTTGTTCCCCATTCTCCGACTGAGGGTTTGACTGAGACATTTTTTGTCCACTCTGTTGCCTCATTTCATCCCATCGGGATGTTATATGGGAGTTGATGATAGGGAACCAGTCCTGGTACTGTAATGCGAAAAATTGTTCGTGGTGAGTAGATGCCAGTTTAGCAGGCGAGTCCGCAAGTTCGTTTCCTCTTCTTAACGCGTGCCCGGGGATCCAGCGGAATTCCACTGCCTGACCCGTCTCGGTCATCACAAAAAGATCGTGCTGCATTTTACGTAGAACTGGATGTTCGTAGTGCAGTGTTTTAAGCTGGGTGAGGACACTCAGCCTGCTTGAGAATACGACGTACTTGGGGAAGCGATGTGTTTTTGCAATAGAGATGGCTAGTTCGAGTGCGCGAAGCTCCGCAGAGAACACGGAGGCCTCTTGTGGGAGGGTGGCCGAGAGTGGGGTGTCCCCGCACACAGCGGCGGCTTCCACTCCATCTGCGGTTTTGGAGCCGTCAGTGTATTTGTGGCGGTGCTCTAAATATCCTTTCGAGTATTCTTAGGAATTCCTGACGGTACGCGTTGGTTGGAGTAGTTGCTTTAGGGTACATTTGCTGGTCTAGGTTGACCGGTGGTGTGTTGATCATCTATGTTGATGTGTTAATTTGAAGGATTCATACAGCCATTGAAGAAAAAAAAAGCCTGCGTGATCTAGGCGTGCTACTACAAACACTGTTTCTTCCATGAACAAACTGCTAAGGTTGAAGCCAGTGTCTAAAACTGTGTTCCTGGCTATGGGAATCTTTTTAGCAAGAGATAAAAGGACAATGTTGACTGGAAATAACTGATTCAACCAGTCACTGACAATTACTCTCCTCTCTGGATCCCACATAAACAGAAAGATCTGAAAAGATGTTGAGCAGTGCAAAGAAGCGTCATCTCTATTATTACGGCGGTAAAGGATAGAGGATATTATGACAGATTTAACGCCTTGAGGCTATACTCAATTCAAAGACGCTCGGAAAGTTTTACAGTCACAAACACGGTATATGTAAACGATTTTTTTTTACGAAATAAGTCACGAGAAACCATGCAAGGATTGGCAGAATGTGTTGCTTCAAAGTTCTAAAACTGATGGGCGGTAAAGCAATGCAAAAGATTGCATCCACCGGCTTCATGTACAGGGCTCCTCGGTTATGCAACCGAATGCCGTTGAAACCCCGTGAGATCAAATGGGTGCCCATCTTGCCAGCTAAAGCAAACATTTTCAGGTTCAAGAGCAGACTGGACAAGTACCTCAGCTGTGTTACAGATCGACCCCTAATCAATGGACACCCTCACTGTGCTGACAACTCCCTGCTCAACCGCGATGTCAGGCCGGGATCCGGCTGGCGAGTGTGACGTCAGTACGCAAATGCTGAGAGAGTGTCCCAACTGATGTGGCAGCCGCGCTGTGACCTTCTGCGAATAGCGGAAATACTGCAAGTAAGTATGGGGCCATCCTACACCTTTTCAACAGTATCAGTTTGGTGTCTTAATCTATGATCAGGCCTTCCTACACCCTTGCATCAGTATCAGTCTAGCGTTTTATTAAATAATTAGGCCTTCTTACACCTTGTCAACAGTATCAGTCTAGCGTCTTATTCTTTGAACAGGCCTTGCTACACCTTGTCAATCGCATCAGTCTAGCGTCATGTTCTATGAACAGGCCGTCCTACACCTTGTGAACAGTATCAGTCTAGCGTCTTATTCTACGATGAGGCCTTCCTACACCTTATCAACAGTATCAGTCTAGCGTCTTATTCTACGATGAGGCCTTCCTACACCTTATCAACAGTGTCAGTCTAGCGTCTTATTCTACGATGAGGCCTTCCTACACCTTATCAACAGTGTCAGTCTAGCGTCTTATTCTACGAAAAGGCCTTCCTACACCTTATCAACAGTGTCAGTCTAGAGTCTTATTCCACGATGAGGCCTTCCTACACCTTCCAACAGTATTAGTCCAGTGTCTTCGAATTATTGTGATTCCTCCTGTGACTACTGGTAATGTAATCGACCGTGCATGTGTACAAGCAGAGTGGGGCAAGCTAGAGCATGCATGTGTACAAGCAGAGTAAGGCAAGATAGAGCCTGCATGTGTACAAGCAGAGTGGGGCAAGAAAGAGCCTGCATGTGTACAAGCAGAGTGGGGCAAGATAGAGCCTGCATGTGTACAAGCAGAGGGGCAAGATAGAGCCTGCATGTGTACAAGCAGAGTGGGGCAAGATAGAGCATGCATGTGTACAAGCAGAGTGGGGCAAGATAGAGCCTGCATGTGTACAAGCAGAGTGGGGCAAGATAGAGCATGCAAGTGTACAAGCAGAGTGGGGCAAGATAGAGCCTGCATGTGAACAAGCAGAGTGGGGCAAGATGGAGCATGCATGTGTACAAGCAGAGTTGGGCAAGATAGAGCCATCATGTGTACAAGAAGAGTGGGGCAAGATAGAGCCTGCATGTGTACAAGCAGAGTGGGGCAAGCTAGAGCATGCATGTGTACAAGCAGAGTGGGGCAAGATAGAGCCTGCATGTGTACAAGCAGAGTGAGGCAAGATAGAGCATGCATGTGTACTAGCAGAGTGGGGCAAGATAGAGCCTGCATGTGTACAAGCAGAGTGGGGCAAGATAGAGCCTGCATGTGTACAAGCAGAGTGGGGCAAGATAGAGCCTGCATGTGTACAAACAGAGTGGGGCAAGATAGAGCCTTCATGTGTACAAGCAGAGTGGGGCAAGATAGAGCCTGCATGTGTACAAGCAGAGTGAGGCAAGATGGAGCATGCATGTGTACAAGAAGAGTGGGGCAAGATAGAGCCTGTATGTGTACAAGCAGAGTGGGGCAAGATAGAGACTGCATGTGTACAAGCAGAGTGGGGCAAGATAGAGCCTGCATGTGTACAAGCAGAGCGGGGCAAGATAGAGCAGCTTGGCACATTTTCAGGGGATTTTGTCCAGAACTTCCTTGTTGATTTGGGCCCCGATCACCCCGCTTGGAGAAATCGGACAGTGTTATCACAAATGTGCCTAGATACTTTATGTAACCCAACTACGTGTACAGGCGCGTAGCCAGACTCCATCCAAGAGAGGGGAGGGTGAACTTTCCTTTCGTCGTTGATGGGAAAGTGGTTTTCAGTTATACAACGGGACTTTTCAGACATTCATTCTATTTCGACCCCCTCACTTCACCCCTTCATGAGTGTATTTATCAAAGTAGCCATTGTTGAGTTTGATTGAGCGAAACTCATGTGATTTCTCTTCAATTCTTCAATATTAAGGCTCCAATATAAAGGGTTTACTGAAGAAAACACGGTTTAGTTCTTTCACTTATTTACAGACAACAGAATTTCACAAGAACCACTCGTACACAAAAATATCTACACAGCAAGTATACAATATTCTTGACTATTCGAGGAAACGTACCGCATCTATCTCACTGCTGTACGTTCCTTTACAAATGTAGCACCTGTAGGTTCATGTGTTACTATGTGCATCTTCTTACACAGGGGGACATAAACACCTTAAATAGTACGCAGCGATGGATAGAAGCCGATTTGAAACTGAAATAATTTATCAATCCAAAATGAAACTTTAATTGATAAATAAACACAACGCAGATAGTGGGTGAGTGTTAATCGTCAATGAATCAATGACCGGCATTGTGCACAATGTATGCATTTAACAAGTAATTGGTAAAGACATAGCTATATTTTTATCGAATGATTGAATACAGCATAGAAAAGATTGTAGAATCTTTGCACATATTGATTCAGCTACAACAGAAGCTCTCGAGATGGTCAGACCATCTAAATGGTTGGTCAAAATCTTTGTTCTCTCGTAAGATGACCAATGAGAACGTGCACCAATAAGCCGATGAAACGTTGCCCACGTTTCAAGCAGATGTGGTGAAACCCTGGACAACGTTATTTCTACCAAGCTGACTTTTATATGGCACTTAAACATTACATATTGAATGTGTAAAAAAAGCAAAAATGCATTTCGTTACGTGGGTGTCATCGAAAACGATAGGTTCTCTATAAAAAAATAACGCATTCCGACACTAACACTTTTATTAAACAGAATTATACTGATCAATTTTTTTTCTATACACTATTATTCATTGCTAACAAAATGCACAGTTGATTGACCATCTGAATAAATTATTCGATTTTTACATACGTTGCTAACAGGAACAGTGAAAACACAACATTATTCTATAGCGTAAATACGATTGTTTTATCAGTGGGAGTTAATAGCCCCTTCTCCTATTCACACACAAGAATGATGGAACATGACGACATCCTCTTAATCACGGGGGTTCAACACCCACCCAGTTAAAGTAACCCACCCAGTTCATATACAAAAATGATGGAAAACGACGACATCCTCTTATTCACGGGGGCTCAGCACCTACCCAGTTAAATTGACCCACCCAGTTCATATACAAAAATGATGGAAAACGACGACATCCTCTTATTGACGGGGGTTCAACACCCACCCAGTTAAATTGACCCACCCGGTACACTCACAAGAATGAAGGAACACGACGACATCCTCTTATTGACGGGGGTTCAACACCCACCCAGTTAAATTGACCCACCCAGTTCATATACAAAAATGATGGAAAATGACGACATCCTCTTATTGACGGGGGTTCAACACCCACCCAGTTAAATTGACCCACCCGGTACACTCACATGAATGATGGAATACGACGACATCCTCTTATTCACTGTGGTTCTACACCAACTCAATTAACAAACCCACCCGGTTCACTCACATGAATGATGGAACACGACGACATCCTCTTATTCACTGTGGTTCTACACCAACTCAATTAACAAACCCACCCGGTTCACTCACAT
>SDVV010014853.1:0-14688 GCA_016164225.1 Gammarus roeselii
ACAATAACCACAGATAATTCATATAAATGAAAGTGTTCATAACATAAAACCACCAAAATATATATTTGAAAGCAAAGGCCGAAAGCCCCCCGCCTGTCCGTCACCCCTTGGCGTCGCCCACCTGTTATCTGACCCAGGATAAGATAAGGATCTGACCGTTCGTGAAACATGACGTGTATATTCCCGTAGACCGGACATTGCCGATATAGTCTGATAATGAGCTTAGCCCTGTCATCGCTGTGATAATCTGATAATGGCCTTAGCCCTGCGATCGCTGTTATAGTCTGATAATGGCCTTAGCTCTCAAATATAGATAGAAGAAGTTTTTCTTGAGTTTTTCTCATAATATATTCAGTGAAGAACGGGGGCCTTTTTTGTGTGTCTCCTTCACGTACAGCATAACTCAATAACTTTATTCTTCATAATGACCATTACTACACGTCTATTAACCATTCTCACCATCATCAAAATGACTATTACTACACGTCTCTTAACCATACTCTCTCTCCTCTTGTGTGTTGGACACTATAGCAGGTAAAAAATAGACGTAATATGTAACGTTTTTCCTCAGTTCAAATGTGAAGTTTTCAAACGACAGCATATATTTCTTATGCAATACAGACAACTAATAATGTCACCTATCTACCTTCTGTTCAAAGATTTTTTAGTGACTTTCATCACGAATCACTCCATCAATATTAGCTTTTACCTGTATGATTATACAGGTACAAATACAAGGCCGAATCCTCCAATAGGGCGGTAGCCGCGTCCAGACTAACCTCGCACTCCGTTCATGTACTAACACAGATTCTAATCCTTAGCCCTACAATGCTATAGGATCTGGCAATGGCTCTGTAACACTCACTTCGGGTCTGGAGTGAGGTCCAAGATCAATGTTAACTGCAGGGATTGGCAGCTTTCTTTGATTTATCACTGCTGCTCCATAATTACCAGGCCATTCCCTCCAACGTCTATTTTCTTTGTCAACGAGATGTCAAAGGCGGGAAAGCGCATCAGACTCGCGTCAAAACCTAACCATTCACAACCATTCTCCCCTCATGCCTATACATTGCACGTTTCTTTCAACCTCCATGCTGTTGTCTATCCTCTCGAAACCTTCTTCACGCCATTCATCCACCAAAACTTTGGTCGTCCTTAAGGCCCCCACCCACTCACCTTAGTTTTTATTATCCTTTTCCCTAACCTCCCATAATCCATCCTCACCATGAATCCAAACCACCTCAGCGCACGTGAATCTACTCTGTCCTTTTACTTTCTCCACATTCTCCGTTCTATTCCGAACAGCGTCATTATTGATAATATCCTTCGGCGTCTCTCCGGCCATGCCTATCAAACACTTCACCTAAGAAATTATTCAACCAATAATTTTTCTCTCTTCGTTCTTGCTCCCAACGTCTCAGCCCCGTCGAGAGTTGGAACAACTACTCCTCTCAGATATACAACCCTCTCATTTCTTCTTCCATTACAGGTCATTACACTCATCAGTGCGCCCAACACTTTGCACCCTTCCATCACTAGATTTCACCTCAGCTTCTCTATAGTCCAGTCATCTTCATATGAGAGCCCAAGTACTTGTAACACTGAATAGTAGCCGGCAACAACTGTTTGTTTAGGAGAACGATTTCTAAACTCGCAACGTTATTCCTCGAACATGGCATTACTATACGTTACCCTCATTATCATTCAGCTTCCTCATCGCACACTATCTACCCAACTCTGATACTACTCTACACCACTTCTCCTCCGAATCTGCTGCCAGAGCCGTATCATTCGCAAACAGCATATGACTCAACTGCCAAGTTGACTCATTTGATTCTAAACCCATTTATATCTTATGATGATGATATCGATGTGATTGTAATTAAGCACATGAATAGGTGGGAGCACGGGTATTGGGTAGGAGCCATTTCAATCCATTGATCAGTCGAGGTCCTGGTCTTTTGACACTGACTGGGTATCCAGGTCCATGTATGCTCGCTGCTGATACATACAATATCACACTTACACATCACGTAGACACATGTGTACGTTTGAGCCCAGGTCGCTTCCGGGCCCTCCTGCCTGGGTTGACGTTCAAGCAAGTATCTTTTTGTCAACATGAGAGTTCTCAGTGTATGTATTACCATATCCAACTGTGACATACCATCCTGGAAATTATGATAGGGTGTTTACCATTGGCTTGGATCCTATCCATACCAATTACATTGCCGTGCAATATTATCCAAGCGAAGGGATCCTCCTTGTCTATCCCATGCCTAATCCCTGAGGGCTTTGTCCTTTTAGATCTTTAGAGCAAGCTCTATCTGACAATAACTTTTCATGAGCCTTGTTGATATAACATGAGAGTGAGGGATCCTACCTTGTTTCCTGCATGTCTAATATAAGAAGGACCTATTACTGGCGACAGTCGAGTAGCGGAAGCCTACTACTTCGTTACACATATAGACATGACACAGACGTAGGGATATGACACTCTTTCCCCTCCCTTTTATGAGGGGTTATGCAATATTAACGATATTATTAGACAGATCAATGATCTCTAGCTTGTACGTTTTTGTCGTTTGCATTTACCATGCCATATATGATTTATCTCCAGCTACGTAACTATCTACTGGACGACGCTGTCTGTCAGCACGTTTTGGCAGATTTTCATTTGTAGCTTATAACTAATGTTGGAGGGTAAGTTTACCTCTACATCCCACCAACTGCTGGAAATTGTTGGAGGACATTCTCTATTCTCCATTGTTCAATATGTCGGGACAGATAAAATCGTTACATTGGACTATTGATGGGTCACGGACATTTACTTCATCATGACAATTTACTGTTTTAACTGACATTTAATCACGAATTGAGATTAGATGATGTCCGGCATGAGGTTGCTTATTACATTACCCACGCAAATTTGAAACTAACTTCATAGGTAGCATGATATGTTCCATATGCACAGGACAAAACTATTTCAATGAGTCATAATAAATATGTATAATAATTGAACTGGTTTTCTACATTAACAAGATAACTGAATGTTTTAGTATATGAAATAGAAAAAAATGGAACGAAAATTTATATAAAAGGAAACTGATGAACCAGAAAATATTTGACATTGTAAATTGCATAGTTTATGTAAACTACTATTCAAGAATTTCAGCACGTTCAAGCTCAAAGAGGTATAAAATTAGTAGGCGTTGAAGGTAGCTATACTGCTACTCGTTCTTATATCTATGACAATGAAATTCCAAGTTTTAGCAGCTCTATATTTAAAACAATAGTTAGTACTGTGTTGACGAGTTACGGTGAATTTGCAAATCCGAATTGATACGAAAATTATACATATGATTATTTCTGGTGCAAAAAATTGTTATCAATAACAGTTAATTGATTCAAAGCTTTGTAAACAAACCCTGCAGCGGAAAAGTTTATGATGAGGCAAAGCGGGAGAATATTCTAGTGAGAAAAGAGAGGCAACGTTTGGTCACGTCGACTAGCGTCTGATAATGTTCTTATGAGACGCTTTGACTAAGAATGATTAGTTATAGGTTTGTTTTGTAGGTAGAAGCAAACACGTTTACACAATAGGTCAGAAAGTGCTGAGTAAGGTCGTAGTACAACAAATTTTCTCAGGATTCGTGAAACAATTTTAAATTTTGTAGAAGATGCCACACGATTTGGATAATTTCCCAGCAACAAATGAGACGTGATCTTCCCAGTTAGGTCTCTGATCTACTATTACACCGGGAAACTCTATTTGCGATACATATTCAACCGGTTGACATTTCAATTAGACTTGAGCGTCAAAAATGGGTATTATCCTCCTGTAAAATATCGTGACCTGCGTCTTGTCGACATTTAGCGTCAACTTATGGATGTGAGCCAGGTTGAAATATAAGCCAATTGGTTATTAATTTTTGGAAGGTCAAAATCGTAATTGCATCATTAGGATTTTTCCCGCTCCACCAAACAGGAAAATCATCTGCAAACAGTACAAAGGATAACCTGTCGCTAGTGTTTACAATTTTAATAATATAGATAAGAAAAAACAAAGTCCCATGGACCGACCCTTGTAGTATTTCTGCATTAGCAAAGTGACAATTTCATCATAAGCATTTGATTTTATCAACAAAAACATTTAATGAGTATGCCCCCATTCTTAAAACTGACCTGGGTAAACGGAATAGATTTATTGGAATCGTCACCGCGACAACGCCAAACAAACCACGTTTTGTCCCTATCAGCAGGAAAACAAATAATCCTGTGCCAGCCGGCGGAGTGAGCAGCCAGGTTAAGGAGGACCTAGATCACTCCCACCAATGGTAGGAATCGCCCACGCGAACAACCAACCGATAGTTTGTCATGGGGTCAAGAAAGAGGAAACGTTGGAGCCAACACACCGACCAGTCAAACCAAGTTCGATCAGAGGGTACAACGATATTCCCGACCGAGTACAAGACCTGGAACGACAGCAGGCTCAGAGGGTACAATGATACACCCGACCGAGTACAAGACTGGGAACGACAGCAGGCACCGGATAAATTGATAGGACATGTCCACGAATAATCGCCTTCAGCGAGACGGAGAGCACTGGTTGGCAAGCGGAGGGCGAGGTAATTTTCCCAAGGGGGAGGTGGATATTGAAATATAACAATTTACTATCACACAGCTCACTTTACATTGCCTCTTTATTGCTGTAATATAGCTTTACATTTCACCTTTGTTATCAAATGGTTATTAAAGTAGCGAAATTTATTTGAATAAATTAATTCTGCGGTAAAGCTACATGGCGGGATCAACCAGCTACACAGCAATTAATTGTCATCAATTCATGCTCTAGATAAACCCCATTTACTATCTGAGAACAATTGTATTACTCGGTAAGATAACAACAAAGCCTCTCAAGAAAGTCTCGATGGAGATATTAGGTGCGATGCGTATTTCGTAACGGGTGCAGGGAAGCGATCCTATTAGCTGAGATTCTGGAAACCTTAGGAGCGAGCGAAGTGAGGAGCCTCGTAGTTGATCTGTTAGGCTGGGCGGGATACGTGTTCCCGTGAAGATAGGTCAACTGTGGTTATTTTATACTAATGGTTCTATAAAAACTGAAAGCGCTTTGGACCGGAAATCACGTATTCGAAACAACGTGTCGCTTACGATGTGGGTCAGAACCGTTGAATTGGACTCACTGAACCGTGAGCTCAGAAAACCAACTCAGGACATACAAAAGTTTTTAACGCACAGATGATCACATTATAAAAATTATCACGTATTTTAATACATTTATGCAACGGGCTTGCCATTTTATGTATTCAAGAGGAGAGAGTTGAAATTAATGAATCAAGTGGACCAAATATTGTTCATACATCTTAATGAAGTGCTGTACAATCTAAAATGAAACATCACTTCCATCCAAACTCATCCGTCAACGAAAAGGACAACTTTGAAGAGCGGAAGATATGTTTAGTATGCGATAATAAAGTAAGACGTGACATACTGCTGCACAATATGATTTTTTTTTAGCATACTGTACATTGAATTGTTGAAGTCGATACACAATATTGAAACACAATCAATCTGTAATGCTTGGTTTACTGAGGTATTTTTTTTCTTTTATGAGGGAGGAAGGAGCTGTACCGTGCAAACCTAATACCTGCGTAGCGCTAAAAAAATATTTGAATATTACCCAAATTCAACGTCTTAATGTGTCTAGCCTTAATCGCACTCGCGCTTAATAATTCCTCAAATACGAATTACTCGTTTTAGTATAATGAACTATTTTGTTCCGGGGGGATAAACTATATTTGTGTTGATGTGACACTGCGTTGTTAACTGCAGGTAGAGCAAGTTTCAGATTGTAATTTGCCGTCGGTATGTTGTGCTGGAGAGTGCTGATCCAAAAAACTATTAGAGGGTGTCTTGTAAAAGAACCTTGTAAATGAAAGGATGTGCTCCGGGTACTCGTGGATTTAGAAAAGGCCTTACACAGGAGTGACAGGGAAGCACGTTTGTATAGAGTGGGCGGAAATCTGTTAAAAGCCGTTCCGAATTTTTATGTTGGCATCAGAGCATATGTCGGAGTGGGGAGCGAGTCGAGTGCTTGGTTCACTGTGAATGTGGAACTGGGGCAGGGCTGCGTTCTGTCTCCCTGGCTGTACAATCTCTACATAAATGGAGTGGTCAGGGAGGTGAACGTGAGTTCAATGGGTCTTTTACAAGTCTTTACAGAAGTAAGAAGACAACAACAGGTCATTTGGCCCGAACTGGGCTGCCTGTTGAAAGAAACATGATTAGTTCTGAAGTAGAACGTCTAAGAGAGCAGCATGTGTCAGCGTAATTTCTGTATAAAAGATCAAGAAAGGGAATGGTTGTAGTAGGAAATTGCATTTCACAATAATACTCGGAACCACTCAAATCAGCTCCTGAAGAGAGAGTCACTGACTCACGACGATGATTTAAGGTCACTGACTCACGACGATGATTTAAGGTCACTGACTCACGACGATGATTTAAGGCTATCTCAGCTTCATTCCTCGTTGAACCAAAGCTGACCGGTGTCATTGCTGGGCACCGTTTTGCAACGAACAGGTACCAATACCGGGCACCTTTTCATCGTTCTAGTGTCAATGCCAGGCACTATTTTACCCGTAAGAGTGTCAATGTTGATCTCATTTATTACAAAAATACAGGTGAGCGTGTCACAGCTGAGCTATTTAGAGCTGTTTTGGCTGAATTTGTAGAACGGTGACTTGAACGTTTCGATGGTATCACTTTTTACAACCTCCTCTGGGAGTGTGTTCCTTGCTCGATAACCCAATGCGCGAAGAAATGCAAGTGATTTCGAGTGAGAAACGCCGACGTACAGTTTTGTATCCATTATTCCTGATCACTTCGTTCACATCTAGAGTGGAAGGCTCCCTCGGCAGACGTTTTTCTCACCCTTCATATTCTTCCACACTTTGATCCTGTCACCTCTCCTCGGCGCTTCTCTAGCGAATAAAGGTAGTCTGTCTTCGAACGATTTATAGTGCAGCGCAGGGATAATTTAACGACGTCTTTTCTATGGCGTGGAGACCAGAATCGGACCGAGTATTCAAGGTGTGGTCGGCAAATGCACTGTATGAATTAGGAATACTCTGCTTGCACTTGGAATGGATAGTTTGGGATATCATTTCTAACATTGTATTGCCTTTTGAAGGCAGCATCGTTTAATTGCTTTTTGCTTTTTAAGTCATTTCTAATGATGACCCCTAGATCCGTCTCTTCGGTGACACGGATCAGTTTCTTTCAGGACATTGAATATGCGGGCTTGGGGTTTAGGACGACCGATGTGCCTGACGTTACTTCTGTAGACATTAAATTTTGTTTGTCACATTTACGACCAAACAACAGTTCTGTTCAAGTTCAATTAGATCTGTTCACTCTCAAATTTGATTTGCACTTTTCCTCTTAGCTTATTATCGTCTGCAATCTTGCTAATGTTCGATTGTAACCTGCTATTGAGATCATTCTTGAATAAAATTAAGAGAACTGGATCTAACACGGATCCTAGTGGCACGCCTCTTGTAACTTCACCCCAGTTTGATGGCACTCCGTTAAGTACGACTCGCTGCCGTCTGTTCGTGAGGCATCATTTTGTCCAGTTATTTAGATCGCCTCGAATACCGATGCTGTGCAATTTTCTAACTCGGCGTTTGTGAGGGACTTTATCGAAGACCTTTTAAAAGTCAAAGTAAATGACATCGGATTGTGTCTAAAGAGTCACCTATCAACTTTCTATCAGTTGGCCAATGACTGGGGTGAGAATAGTAGGGCGATAATATCCGGGCCATATTTGTCCACCTTATTGGAAATTGGTGTGACGTTGGCCCTTTTCATTGAGAGGGGCAGGTGCCATTTGTGAGAGATTGTGTGGAAATGTTTAATAGATGTTCGGCCATTTCGTTCATAGTCTCTTTCAGTATTCTGGGATGAATTTGGTCTATACCTAAAGATTTGGTTGCTTACAATTTTTTGTTTATATTCAATAATTTCGGCAGAGGAAGCGTTTGTTGTGCTGAGTGTTTCAATTTGTCTCTCCGCTATAATATCATGGGGATTAATAATATCCGGATTCTCTAACGTAAAGAAAGAACAGAAGTA
Source organism: Gammarus roeselii (assembly GCA_016164225.1). NCBI lineage: Eukaryota > Metazoa > Arthropoda > Malacostraca > Amphipoda > Gammaridae > Gammarus > Gammarus roeselii. The sequence continues at coordinate 8,155 of SDVV010014853.1, forward strand.
TTAGTTAGGTAGGACACTCATTTTAGTGTCGTCTGCTTTTAGCTCATCAATATCGTTCTTCTTGGTGTCCACCACAATTTCATTTTCATAATCTTTCTTTTCACATTACAACACCTTCTTTAGAACTCTTCTGCTGACTTCGAATTCAGCTTTTGCAGCGTTGTCATGCTGTTTTATCGAGTCCTTTGCTTCCTTCGGGGACTGAAGATGCTGCAATTCTCCTTTCCAGTACGCTTCCCTGATGAGGTTTCCGCCCTTGATATTGAGTTGAGAAACGGGATGGTCGTGGGCGGAAGGGGGTGGGGGTGGGGTGCCGTCCCTATGACGCAGCAGGGATAAGGCAGTGACACTGCCGGGCCCTGCTGCTGACACTGACCTTGGACCGCACTCATGACCCAGAGTGTGTGTTGCAGGGTCTTCCGGCTGGACCCCGCAAATGGGCTATGATGTGTGAGTGTGAGTGTAAGAGAGGAACGTGAGGTGTGCGTTGCCGTCGGCCTCCCTCCTTCCTGGGGGATCTTCATCTGTATCTGGGTGTATTGCCAAAATTTACGGTATAGACAACTGATGCCGACATTTATATACAATGGGAGGTTGTACACTTGATTCGCAATTAAAGCTGAAACGAATGGCATCTAAAATACGTATATAAAAAGTTTACCGTATTATTTACCTCCTCACAGCGTCATATTCATTATTCAACGCCTGATGAAACTTCTCAGCTCTGCTTTCCCAATTCAGGTCACTCAATATCACTTCCTCTTCTCCTCCTCCAACTCTTTTGTTCCCCTTCTACTCTTGTTCAACTTTCAATCTCTTTTTCAACAATAAATGATGCAACATTGCTTCACCCTCCTCTTTCAACACCGCTCTGCCAACCGGCATCGCACTCCACTCCTTCACCCTCCTCTTTCAACTGAGTACTGCCAACCGGCATCCCACTCCACTCCTTGAAAACCACACAAAATCCATCAATGCTCAATTCACAACAGCATCACAGGCCGCCTTTACCCAGGCATAGTTGTGGATACCTAGCGACTTGAACAAGCGGCTTCGCACCACCAGATCCCGGTCCTGCACATACCAATTAGGTTCTTTCCAATTTCATTTCTCTGTGGAACTCCATTCCTCCCAACCTAATTTCCCATCACTGTCTCCAGCTCTCGTTGTTAGGTCCCCCAGTACCACTGTGGATTATCGACCTCAAAGATTCACACTACATAGTATTGATCTTTGAGACACACTCATTCAGGCTATAGCAAATATGCTCCCTCTTCTCCTCACTCTTCTCGCTGTTTGGTCCGTAAACACTCACAAATATCCATTATCATAAATCAACCAAATCATCAACCCTAGACGACACTTCCTTCCACTCCGTAACGCTGCTATATAACCGACCGTAACGACACGCAAGGTGTATGTACGGTAGTTATATTTTCTCCCACCGTCACGGGAGAATGTACCGTTTTCACATGGTAATAAGAAATGTATAATAAGGCACGTACGGCAAGGGCCAATACAGAAGTAGATAAAAGGTAAGGAAGCCACCTAATTTTTATTATTGAGTACCCCAGGCGTTTGGCGTCAATTTATGTCACTAAAAATAAGAATATTTTTAAGGCTTTTAGTTCGGATCCGGCGCCATGCCGCCCACAGTAGTATATCGATAGGGGAAAAGTTTGGATTGGATTGTGCCCGAAGAGTTATTTCTGTCCGTTTATGATGGTATTTATCGGGCGCTGGTCCACAAACTTGGGTCCTACAAGTCAGAGTACGATACTCTTGACTCGGTTTTGAACTCCCAAAATATGTTGGTAAACTCGACAGCCTCAGGGCTACCAGGCAAAACAATAAATTCTCTGAGAAAAATTATTAAAAAGTGATGGGACCTATTGTGACTGGAAAATTGTTCGTGATGAGAACTAATGTTTCCCCCCCTCCTCCCACGGCCTCGGTACCAGATACACGAAGATGAATTGAAAAAATCTGATCCAAAGTGAGTATCTTGCTAGAAATTGCGCTTGGAATCTGGTATCTAAATTTGGGTTGTTCAATGAGAAAGAGCAAATAATATTTCTTCGTTAGCTAATGTTCAGGAGGTTTATTTCGTATCATTCATTGTAAATATTGCATTTTTTTTTAATTTTCTCTGTTTCCTATTGAAAAAAAGAGAAACTATCTGTTTAGCAGCGATCCCATTTTGAAAACAACGATTTCACAGTAGCAACACAAAGGGCTTTCATAAGACTATGATAACTGAAAAGGTTCCCCATCTCTCTGTATTTGACTCATTGTCGCTAAATTTAAGGAACTTGGCAGTGCTCAGTAAAGACAGCGTCCTGGTCGATCTCAGACAGGAAGAAGCATTGGAAACGAAGAATCTGTTCGGCAGGACGTCGCTCGTACTCTACATAAATCCTTTCCAAGGCGTTCGGACGAACACCAAATTGTTAAAACCAACTTTGTGGTCGATATTGAGAAAAGTTATGAAGTTTTACCTGCCCAAAAGTCAGCTAATGCAGAAAATTGGTCAAACGACTGTGAGAAAGACTTCAATTTGCCCTGTCATTTGTTGAAAACTACCAATAGGACGATAGAAATTGTTCACTGATGATGTCCGTTAAAGCATATCTGAACTTAATTGGTTTTGTTGGCGAACATTACTCCAGATTTTGGGATATTGAAAATCCTCAAGTTCATCACGAAAATTAATTACGTCAAAAGCCCGAGACAGAGTTGTGGGGAATTTTACACAGCCTTTTAATTGAACCCTATTTATCTTAAGACGCATCTGGCTTTACAGATACAGTTACTGGATAAAGATACCAGAGCATGCTCCATACATTCTCAGTCATCTGCGCAACTATCACTAGCTGTGTTTTCAGCATTATGGAGTAACGTGCCCTACAGCCAATGAAACCATGGACGCGATGCATGAAATGCTTGACGATAACATCATCTCACGTCAAGTTGCACTCGCCGGGCCACCAAGATCACCGGACCTAACGGCTTCAGACTATTTCCTCTAGCGATATCTAAAGGAAAGAGTCCACATCAATAAGCCGTAGACTCTGGATGAATTGAAGAAGAACGTTAGTCGAGAGATTCGTGATATCAGTCCTGCGATGCCACATGTTCCGTGAAGGACAATGTTATGGCAATGCTTGCTTGTGCATTGCTGTTGCAGGGCAACACCTACAAGATATCAACCTCCACAATTAGTTCATCTCAAAATCCTGTTTTTTAGTTTCCGATTTGTGTCAGTAGAATTCGTGTTCGATGTATTTAAAGCGGTTTATTGACGTTTCAAACTAGGAGCTTATTTGTGAATAAAGCTGTTTTCACTTGAATCATTTTTTAACGCTTATTCCGGGTTTACAAAGAGTAAGATAACCGTTAATGAAGTTTATTAACTGAACATTCATTTCGTTTGTGATGACCAGATGATATGAGATTGTAGAAACAACAACATTAGTTGAGGGATCTTATGGTTAAAGCATTTATTGCAATGATGAATATATTAAGCCCATAGGGTCAAGATGCCAAGGGATCTTATGGATAAGCATTCCTTGCAATGATGGATAAATTGAGTTCGTATGAGCAAGATGCCAAGGGATCTTATGATTAAAGCATTTATTGCAATAATGAATATATTGAACTCATATGGGCAAGATGCCAAGTTTCATCTAAGAGTTGTTGATATAATTTCGTAAACTTGATTAATGGTTCATCAGAGCATCGATATGACTTGTTTTATTAATCTTTTTGAGTACATACAGCTCCGAATATCTGTTCACAGTAGTGATGTCATATCAGCAACTAATATTATTGGAAAACATGTAGACAAGCCCTTACGTGTGCACCATTACAGGGCAAGGACTTCATTTAAGAAGTGAGTCATTTACGATCCGCGATGTGCACTATTTATGTTTTATTGTTCATAATGTTCTTCATTAAGCTGTTCTTATCTGCGTCGGAACAATGCAGCGATACTTTGCATTCCCCTTTTCAGCACTTCTCAGGTTCCTCTTGCGTCGGAATTGCGAGACAGAAGGTATCTCCTCCGATCTCTGGCCAGCATTTACAAGCTGGCCGTCGAAAAACATTCTCAATCAATGGTATCGTCGGCGCTTCCCATTGAAGCATGAATGAGCAGGTGTGTGTCGTATTCGAAATCCTTGGTTGAGTCCTATTGTCATGAAGTCAATTAATAAAAATCTGATAATTCGAAACATTTAAATCTTGGTCTGATGACTCCCGAAGCCAATTGTGAACAACTGAGATACTCCGTTACTTCTCAGATGCAACGTGAAGACAGCTGTGGTATGAAACAACATTCAATAACTGTCGACATAATATGAAACAGACATGGTCTCTTATTAGGAATATTGTTGTTTGTCTGTTATTCGGGACTCGTGGCATCAAAGCTCCTTGTTGATGTAACTGAACTTGTGAATGACTCCGACATTGGAAACTGATTCATTGAATATTTCGTAAATAGTGCAGTGACTCATGACAGCCAGCTTCCTGCAAGTGTTGGATCTCCGTTTGATTATTCGAACATTAGAAGACCTCACTGTTTGTTGGTGCATCCAGGAGCAGTTGAAGAATGTGTGGGTCATTCATCTAAATGAAATGATACTGCGTTTGACAGAAGTACGCTGCCTGTAAAAATTATCGAACTATTTTTTAGTCACTTTGCAGCTCAACTAAATCTAATTTCTGAAGAGTCAGGTTATCTTTTGCAAAACAACCTCCGCAACTCCTTATCTCAAAGGCGGCGGCCAGACTGACGCAGCAAATTAACGTCCAATTTCTTCAATGTCAATATTCAGCATAAAATGTTGATAAATGTTTCAGTGGCTGCTCTCTTTCACACATTAGTGCATCCTTATTTCATCGAGTCGTGGATGTCAACTGGTGAGGCGGTCTCTAATATTGCTGAGTATATTTCAAACGCAATGGTTAACAAAAACATTGTGCAAGCGTTTGTATCGACCAGGAGGAGGCGTTCAACGGTGTAAATCAATATATAATTTTGTGTTGTTGTATCAATGGAAATGTTGATGTATTTGGGGGTTTGCTTGAAATTGTTTGCTGTATATTTGATGTCTGTTTACAGAAAGTCGAGAAAGAAACTTGTCTCTTTGATCTGGAGATTCTGCGCCTTATTCGCTTCTTACTGCCTAAAAATACCATGTGTTACAAAACCAATTTTCGACCGTCAATGCGAATAAAACGTTTATTCATCCTCTTATTTTCTAGCCCGGATTATGACGCAGCTCACAGGTCTAGTATAATTTAGGACATCAAATTTGTGGTAAACAAAAAATTCTTCTACCAATTCGTCCAGACAATTGTTTGAAATTTCGATCACAGTTGGCCTCTGCCGGCAATGAGGAGTCAGAGGCAATCGAGACTGCACATGAAGTGATGGGATTGGTTAATGACACGATGTTGAGAAGCTTCTACTATGTTTAGTTCAGTCACGCCTAATTGATTGTCATTTTGTGTGGGGAGGAACAAATGATGACCGCCTTACTCACCTAACTCTCCTCCTGAATGCGTCAGACTGATAATTAACGAGAATTATGTAGGTCGTACAGCCCCCTTGTCCCCAAAGATAGGTACACTAATTGTTCATTACTGTCATTCATGTTTACTTTCGGTGCAAGCATTTTCAGGGTGAAAATATGTTGCACCGAATCCAACTCAACATGAGCTCCTCAATCACACCTAATATAAATAATACGGCTTCCCATTCTCGCAGATTATAACTTTCTCAGCTCCAACCGCATGGAATTGTTTTCCAGAACTTATAAGAAGTTGTGTGTCACTTGGCTTGTTTAAAAAAAACCTTCAGGCATATTAATAGGTTCGTACAACTGAGATCTAGTTCCTATATGGCATGCACGTATTTTGTGTTGGTGCATCTCTGAGTTTCTTCGTTTCCGTTGTTAATAGATTTTAATATCATTTGATTTTGGGATGTGTTTCAATAGAGAACGAGAATATACCAACAATATCGCTGGTGGACTTATTTAAATTATCACAGTGATCTCATCATCAATCTCATCATCTCATCATCTCATCATCTCATCATCTCATCATCTCATCATCTCATCATCTCATCATCTCATCATCTCATCATCTCATCATCTCATCATCTCATCATCTCATCATCTCATCATCTCATCAATTATGATGAGATCACTGTGATAGTTTAAATGTGTTTCAATATCAAGAGACGTTTATTTGTCATTCTGCGGAGTAACCCTTCCTGTCGTCATACAATTTTGGTTGTAAATATTATAATTTCGTTATGAAATTGAGTGTGCTTGTGTGTGTTGCCCTAAACACAAGTAGTGTATTAAAGAGGGCTTGCTACGTACGGCAATTATTGAGTGTGCTTGTGTGTGTTGCCCTAAACACAAGTAGTGTATTAAAGAGGGCTTGCTACGTACGGCAATTATTGAGTGTGCTTGTGTGTGTTGCCCTAAACACAAGGAGTGTATTAAAGAGGGCTTGCTACGT
>SDVV010014854.1:0-14688 GCA_016164225.1 Gammarus roeselii
AATTTATCACCATGAAAAAAGGGCAGAGAAAAATAATAGAGCCCAAGCAAGAAGAAATAATAAAATACTAAAATAAAGTGTTAATGATCTATAAAAGGCTCATCTGATATGATTCATTCGTTGGAATGTTTTTTTTTGTGCATGTGTAACATGTCATGTTAACTATGAAGTTAGTTTGAAAATTGTGTTTTGTATGTCAAACATTATGTGAGTAAATGAATTATACAACTTCACGTTGGATATTTCCTACTCTCAGCTATCTTCATTAGTGTTGGCTTAAACAGTAGATTGCCATGATTAAGTAAATGTCACTTGGCCTTACTTGTTTTAACTACTTGTTTTTCTTGAAATCAGTCGACCAATGTACCGTTTTCAACATGCCTTGACACACCGAACATGCCTTGACACACCGAACATGCCTTGACACACCGAACATGCCTTGACACACCGAACATGCCTTGACACACCGAACATGCCCTGACACACCGAACAATGGAGAAGAGTGAATGTCCTGCAAGTGTCCGTCGATTGGTGCGATGTGGAGGTAAATTTACTCACCAACCTTAGTTGTAAGTTACTATTAAATTTTGTTAAGTAGCATATGTTGTCATGAGAACAGCTCACGCTGATGAAGATCAGTGCATTCTGATATTTCTGTAGTTTGTCAATCTGTAATTATACCCAAATAAATTTTAAGCCCTTGAATCCAACGAAATAGTTTTCAAAATCCAAATATAGTTAAAGAAAACGGTGTGCATGGGAGCCGAAGTGGAGTAGCAGGGTAGAGGAAATAAATATCTTTATACACCTTAATGAGTATACTTCTTAATCATCACTCAACATGTAACCTTAGGACACTCCCAGTATGCAGGTCAAAAGGCACGCCCCCTTAAGCAAACATGAGATCAGAAATGATTACCCGTCTTCATTGTTTACAAGCTATCATCTTATAAAGTCATTCAAACATATGTCAGGCAGGTCACATGACTAAGAGAGAAGCGAATTGAAATTGGACATAATACAATAAGCTGTAGCCTGAGAGATAACCACGACGAAAAAAATGAGCATGCGGTAAAGTCAGCTTGCGATTAAGAACGGTTTTGATGGACATACACGGGGAAACATGTTGCCTATTGCAACCACCCTGAGAATTTACACAAGCAGTAAAGTCGAACCAATTACATACTAAAAAGTGAACGCACGCAACTATAAAATAAATAACTCAAATCACGACTGGGTGCTGCTACATCAGGGAGCTCACCATTGACTGGGCCTTAAAATAGTCCACGTGACCAAAGGGCTATTGTGTTTTAATCAGATGAAATTTTCTGGGGTGATTTCCGCAAGCAATTAGAACGCCTGCATAGACAGAGAGTGACGACTATCATGTATTTCGAATACTTGCGTTAAAGCGCTTCAATCTCTGCCATCATTATGCTTTCATCATTTTCCTTTCTATAGATACGAGGCCGAATCCCTCAGAAGAGGGGTGACCGACGGTAAGACGCATCTCATACTCCTCTCACTCACGCAGATACCAAAACGTAGCTCTTTAGGGCTAAAGAGTCTGACCAGGAACTCGTAATACACACTTCAAGTCAGGAGTGAGATCCGAGATCAGTGTCAACAGCAGGGCTCGGCAGCCTCTGCTGGTTCACCCTTGCTGCGTCATAATTGCAGGGCCTCTCCCACCAACGTCCATCGCGTCAAAACTCATCCGTTCTCCAAACACGCCTATCCATTGCACGCTCTCGCTGTCAAAGTTAGAACACTGATGTCACTCTTCCTAAAAGCTTGCTTCACACTATCCATTCACTAAAACTTCGGTCTTCCTCTAGCCTACGCCTACTCTCCTCCGCTTTCAACACCCTTTCACAAATCTTCCATCATCTATCTCCGCCATGTATCCAAACAACCTCAGGACATGTGAATCAATCGTGCTCCCTATGTTCCTCACCACACTCGGTGTTATTCGAATTTCGTTATTATTGATCCCCTCCCTCTGCGTCCCTCCTGCCATGCCCTTCAAACATTTTCTCTCGTTAGTACTTCACTCTACTTCTCTCTTCTTTTCTCGCCCCCCAAATCTCAGTACCGGAATAATAGCTTGGACAACAACCTCATCATATATTTCTCACTTTGCTTCCTAACCCAACGTTCTACAGCTCATTACACTCTTCGTTATACCCAAAATTTTACACCCTTTTCCACTCTATGGTAGTGAAACAAAATTTGATCATGATATAAGATTAACAGAAAATCTGAATGACAATGGCTTGCCATGTAATTGAACATAGGGTGGAAATTAAATTTGTCTTTTTGATTTGATTTGATTGAAGCCTCATTTCCGCCGGAGCCTCCACGCGAGTCACAACAGGCTACCCCGTATGGCTCGACAAGCATGAATTCCAGTAGGCTCGCACATCACGGTGTGAGAGAAAACAACGTTATCAAAGTTAGAACAATTTGAAAAATTCAGTCCTGTCAGACGCATGCTGGTGCGCACAAGAAAAACGTTTAGACGAAACGAATGCGGCCTTTTATCATTTAGAACTTCAACAGCACTTTGTATGCACGCTAGTGCGCACAGGTAGCATCGTCAAGACTGGTACAAGATTTACGGCTACATGGACAAAGTGAGTTCCGACAGTGACGCAACACAATGTTTACAGTTATGTGGGTTTAGTTACAGTAAAATAAAAAAAAATCAGGTAAGATAAAGACTCAGACGGAACGGATTCTCGCCTCGACCCCTCAGAACTTCATGAGTAAGATGTGCGCATGCCAGTGCGCACAGATAGTATCGTCGAAATTGGTACAAGGTCTACGGCTGCACGGATCAGATCAACTCCAACCGCAACGCATCACAAGGTACGCGGTCCAGGTCAACCACAGAAATAACAAATGGCTCGTGCACGCGCGAGCAAACAGACTGAAAAAACACTTATTCCCAGAGTCACAAACAGGAACTCTCGCACAAATACATTTGCATTATTTTAGATGACAAATTGTGGATCGTGAAGAAGAAAGAAAGGGAAGGTTCATCATGGGCTAAAAAACTGATTAGATTATTGACATCACACTTGTGATGTCAATAATCTGACGCCGTGACTGAGTGGTTAGCGTATCCGACTGCAGTGTCAGCCTCTGGTGCTGCATGCCGTGAGTTCGAGCCTCGGCAGGGACACGGCGGTCTCTTGGCGGGGAGATTTGGCACTTTCCCCCTGTGTGTCTGCCTAACTTAGCCACCCTCCTAACTAGGGAGAAACAGCTGTATGTCTATACATACTTGTTGTTTAGGGGTGTATGGTTGAGTGGGGAGGGGACAGAGGTCCCTTCGTTCCCAAAAGAGCCCGACGGATTCCGGAGGGTAACCCAAGTCCCCAGAGCTTCCGGGACCCGGGGAGCTCGGGGGACTTGGGTTGAAAGTCTGAGCTAGCTTGTCCGCGATGTCCGCGTATGAAGAATAGATAGTGTCTCCGTCCTACAGTATGTGGATAAGTCGTTCGGGGCGACCTTGGATTCGTCTGATTTTTTCCCACACTTGAGAAAGAGGGGTATTTCGGTTGATTGTATTAACTAATTGGGTCCAGCTTTCTCGCTTCTTCTCCACGCTAAGTTTGTGGAATACGGCAGTTTCTCTTTTCCAGTCTACTCGGTTCCTGGGGGAACGTGCGCGGCGGAAGGCCTCGCACATCCTGTCACGCCGATCCCTTGCCTCTTGTACCTCCGGGCACCACCAAGGTTTTGGGAAAAAGGTTGAGGGTACATATTGGGGAATGCATGCAGTAGCTGCACTTATTAATTTTTCGTATAGATGTATGATAAGGTCGTGCTCTGAAATGTCTTCGGAAACGCCCTCCACATCGTGCCATGCGACATGTGTCGAGTATTCCTCTCAGCTGGCTTTCCGATAGTTGAATCGAAGTTCTTTTTGCGTCAGGATTGTTTGGTCGGTTAGTAAGGAGCGATATGATCACTGGGTTGTGATCACTATCATGTGTTGAAGGCAGGACTCTCCAAACAAGTTGGGGAGCTAAAGTAGGGGAACAGACTGATAAATTGATGGCGGTTTCACTTTCGAGGGTTGTCCGTCGTTGAGAAGGACCAGGTTGTGAGTGTCTATGGTGTTGGCCACTATCACTCCTCTGGGGTCTGTTCTCACGCGTCCCCATATCTCGTGGTAGCTGTCGATGTCTCCAAGGAGGAGTATGGGATGATGCAGTTGGTTAAGCAAATCGGTCATTAGTGCCTCCGTGAGGTCGTGGTTTCGTGACGAGTAGATAGATACCACTGTAATAGGTCTTGATATACATATCTTTACTGCGACAGCTTGGAGTTTTGTTCTCAGATGTAGGAGGTAATGAGGTATGCTTTGATGGATCATAAGTGTCACTCCGCCGTGTGTAGTCACATTATTGTGACCTTCGCGCCGGCGTATGACATATTGAGGGATAGAGAAGGTGACTGTGTCGCGGAGTTTGATCTCCTGGAGGCCTACCACCAAAGGTTTATGGGTGGAGATTTGCGGTAATAATTCATCTTTCTTGCTTCTAAGTCCCTGGCAATTCCACTGAGGTATTGTGCTCTTGTTCATTTCGGATCTATTTCACACCCAGATTTTGATGGTCTGAAGCGGTCGCGTGGTTCGTAGGAACTTTCGTGGTGTTTTTGTCTATGAGGCGCAGGTGTCTTAGATCGAGAGCGTTCGTTTGAGCGTCCGCTTTCTGTAGAACATGATCTCCTAGACTCACTGCGTTCTCGGCTGTGACGAGGGAGTACGATCTTTGTGTTTGCTTCTTGAGCGAGCGCGTTTCTCTTCTATGGAGTTTTTTTTAAACATTATGATGGGCTGAGTCGTAGTCGTTGGGATATTTGAGGAGTGCGATGCATGGTAGATCAGTGGTTTGGGGTATCAGTTCTTCGTTGAAGATTTTCAAGGCGTCCTCGCGCAGGCGATGGTCGTTCTCACTTGTGATGTGTTCTGGTGTTGGGCATGTTAGCTGAGGGTTGAATACCTCACTTTGGTTTTCGCTGGGTGCGGTTGCAGTTAAGACGGTCAGAAGTCGTTCAACGCTCTGATCGAGGCGAGCTGTGGTTTGTAGGGGGCTACTACTCTTTTTGCTTCGTGGCAAGAGGGTGTCGCGTATCCCGCGGTCGTCGTCGGAGGAATCATCGTCTCTTAGCCGTTTGATTTTCGGGTTCTCGGACCTCTCCTCGTCGTCGACCAAGGCAACATCCATCGCAGTGCTTTTCTGGGCACTGGTGGATTCATTGCTTGGGGCGCCCGCATCTATTACGAGTGCGGTCGCTGGGCTGGTTGTGGTATTGTTAGTACTGGAGGGGGATTTTGGAGTCATGGTGGTAGCTTGTGTTAACTGTACCCGAATATTGTCTGATGGGGTAGACTTAGTTGTGGATTTAACTACTTTGGCGTAATTTAAATTACGCCAGTTTGGTATTTCGTCGTAAAAGATTTGGATGACTTATTTTCGTGTGACTCTGCGGTCATTTTGTATGATTGTCATTGCTTTTTGGTCCATCTGCTTTGGGCAGTCGTGGTTACCTGCCTCATGGAGGCATGAGCAGTGGTAGCATTTAGGTTGGTGGGCTGTGCAGTCCTTTCGGTCATGCTCGCCGGCGCACCTTTTACAGCGTTGGGGTATGTATGGTTTGCAGTATTTGATGACGTGGCCGTATTTCAGGCATTTTTTGCACATTGCAGGCCATGTCGCCACTGGGTAAGTTTTTTTTCACTGTTCGGCCGGGATTTCTGTGAATTTCGGTGTGTCACGTCCTGAGAAAGTGATTTGGTACGCGGTGGTGTGGATGTTTCGTGGTTTGATCCATTTCGCTAGGGAAATGTTGGTGACGCCATAATCCTTTGCTAAACCTGCTGCAAAAGCACTTAGGTTAGTTTTATGAGTGTAGTTGGAAGTGTAAATAATTCGTCTTGTAGCATTGAAGAACGGATGTATTTCGACAGTTACCTTGTGTTTGTCTATTTTGTCAATCCTTTGTATAGCGTTACTTTGTTCGATATTTACGACGTGGGCCAGATACTTCTTTCCCTGTCAGTTTATGTTTATCGGTCCGCCTCCCAGTTGTTTGGAGAGCGAGTCAATCATGGCGGATGGGTTCATTGAGAGAGCAACTTTGTTTGCACTACTATCTACAAGCGCTATGAGGGAGTGGGTAGGGAATGATGCTGATCTCCTCTCCTGGGTGGGAGGGTTAGCCTGGGGGGAGCGAATCGCGGCCGCAGCCTCTCGTCGCCCGACTTTGTGCTCAGTTTGGTATTGCAGGATCTCTCTCTCAGTCTTGTCCTGGGGGCAGTCTACGTGTCTCGTAGGGTGGCCGTTTATTTTGCAGTAAAAGCAGTGATGCTCATCGGATGGGTACGACAAGGGATCGTCTCGCTAATCGTGGTAGTCCTGGGAGCAGTGTGAGCATTGTTTTTTACCGTTACAATTTAGGCTCGTGTGTCCGTATTTCTGGCATTTATAGCATCGCATCGGACGTCTTTCGAAGGGTGTAACCTTGGTTTTGGCGTCAAAGAAAGGTATGTCTATGTAGTTAGGTGGGGTGGGGCAATTGAATTTAAGCAGAAGGGCCGTAGTGGTGTTTCTGCTTGGTTTGATTTTTAGTGCGATTTTCGCTTCAACTATACATTCCTCGTATTGGACGAGTACGGTGATGAATCCGTCGACTTCATCACTCGGGAGATCCTCTATGTAAATCAGGCCTGAACTCATGTAAAAATGTTGGGTGTGGTATGATTTTGCAAGGTTTTTCGAATATTGTTTCTGGAGAGTATAGTGTCACTTCGAAGTTTTATGTCTACTTTAATGGTTAAGCTATAGTCACCGCTGACGGTGTGTTGAGACTTTGACGGCCAGTCATGGAGCATAGTTCTTCTAGTAGTTTATATGGGCAAATATCCGGTCTGTCATTAACATCAAATGTCATTTTCAGGTGTTCGGGGAATTTGGGGCCGTTGTTGAATAGGTAGTAGTCATCAAATCGTGTGTATTGTCTCCTCTTAGTGTTTTTTGGTGTTCGGGCGTTACGAGTTTCGGCTGTGAGGGGAGCGATGTTATCGGAGCGGTCATAGGCGGAAGCACACGAACAGGTTACGGGTTCCCTGGCCTCTATCCTCTTCATCAGCTCTTCCAGTCGGGCGTTCATAGTTGCACAAAGGTTCTCGAGTTTAGTGAGACGTTCGCCGACTTCACTGGAGGACGCCGGGCAGTTCTCTTTCTCCAGCTTGGGAAGGCCTATCATTTTGCATATCTTGCCCAGGGTATTCTGCATTCCGGTTATATTCGCGTCCAGCTTCGAGACGCGTTCATTTGTGTCGTCGATTAAGACCTGAGTCAGGTCTCCTGTCAATGAGAAACTTTTTAGGGGCTCGTCTTTGTTTCTTGTAAACTTGTTTGAGTGCGACGCTCTGGAGGGGCCGTCAGCCCTCCTCCGATAGGGCATGGTCCTGCCCATTGTTTGATCCCCGGCTTCTACCCGGGGTTCTGAGTAATGTAGGTAAGGCCTTCTTTACATTTATTTCTGTTGTATATACAAATATATACACTAACTTAATTGCTCTCAAAACTAACCTTAAATCCAGATTTTTTTGTAACGATTTTTTTTATCGACCTTTTTTCTCAATTTTTTTTGTTGCTTTTTCAATTTAAATTGGTTTCGATTCTAAATTCACAAACCACGGTGTCAGTGGGGGGCTCACTTCTTAGTGCACCAAGGGGGGGGTGGATGTAGCTACAAACTGAAAGGGGGGACCGTGGAGGGATCTTCTAACTCAAAACGTATTTACACAAAGGGACAAATTAATATTGGTGGATAACGAGGACACCACGGGTAGGCGGGTGAGCCTGGGATACCCCCAGGGGGTATCCCTCTGGGGTGCCTTATTGCTCTCGCTCTAAAGAGATGATGGTTGATTTCTCCAATTTAATTTAAAACTTTGATCTTTACGAGACGATATTCGGTCTCGGAGCGATATTCGGCTTAGAGCGGTGACCGCGGCTCTTATCTTGATACGGCAAAAAAAAATTCTATGCCCTGGAAACTTGTTAACTTTGGAGCTTAGACGCGAAGAACAGTATGCAATGGTGTTTTCGTACTCACGGGTCACTCATTGGTTACGGTACTGCCTCTGCGCAAAACTTTTCTCGTAGTTTATATGGGCAAATACCCGGTCTGTCATTGACATCAAACGTCATTTTCAAGTGTTCGAGGAATTTAGGGCCGTTGTTGAATTGGTTGTGGTCATCAAATCGAGCGTATTGTCTCCTCTTTACGTTTCTTGGTGTTTGTGCGTTATGAGTTTCAGCTGGAAGGAAAGCAATGTTAACAGAGAGGTCAGAGGCGGAAGCACACGAACAGGTTCCCTGGCCTCTATCTTCTTCATTAGCTCATCTAGTCGGGTATTCATAGTTGCAAAAAGGTTCTCGAATTTAGTGAGGCGTTCACTGACTTCACTGGATGCGCCAAGCAGACCTTGGTCTCCAGCTCGGGAAGGCCCATCATTTTGCTTATCTTGCCTGGGACATTCTACATTTCGATCATATTCGCGTCCAGCTTCGAGAAGCGTTCACATGAGTCATCGTTACGATCTGAGTCAGGTCTCCTGTCAATGAGGAGCTTATGAGGGGTTCGTCGTTCTTTTTCGCAGACAGGTTTGAGTGCGACGCTCTGGAGGGGCCATCAGCCCCTTTCCGATAGGGCGAGTTCTTCCCATTGTTTGATCCCCGGCTTCTACCCGGGGTGCTGGGTGAATGAAGGTGGGGCCTTCTTTACATACAACTAGAAATGTATTTAAGTATATTTATATACGTTCTTAAAACTAACTTAAATTAACTTGAAAATAATCTTATAACTAGACTTGAAGCTAAATATTTTTGCTGTGCGGTTTTTGTTTTATATGAACTTTTTTTGTAACAGTTTTTTTTTCCTTTGTAGACCCAGGTGTCAGTGGGGGTGCTCACCTCTTTGTGCACCATGGGAGGGGATGTAGCTATAAGCTGAAAGGGGGGGACGGTGAAGGGATCTTCTAACTCAAAACATATTTACGCAAATGGACAAATGGAATTTGGTGGTTAACAAGGAGACCGCGATAAGGCGGGTGAGGTGGCTTATTGCTCTCGCTCTAAAGAGATGATAGTCGATCCCTCCCATCAAGTTGAAAACTTCAACCTTTGCAAGACGATATTCGGTCTTGGAGCGATATTCGGCTTAGAGCGGTGACCGGCTCTTATTTTGATACAGCAAAAAAAAAAGGTTCTATGCCCTGGAAACTTGTAAACTTTGGAGCTTAGACGTTGAGAATAGTATGCAATTGTGTTTTCGAACTCACTTGTCACTCATTGTTACAATACTGCCTCTGCGCAAAGCTTTTACATTGGACTATTGATTTCAAAGGAAATGAGTAAAACAAGCAAGGTCAACAAACATTACTTAGTAATAACAATGTACTATTCACACCGACATTTAATAAGAAAACAGAGAGTAGAAATTGTCCAACATTAGGGTGTGTATCACATTTTCTCGCATGTTTGTCATACAAAAACACCATTTATTTTATAGGTGACGCCATCTTCATTGCTGGTGGTGCTGTATAAAACAGTTCTTCTCTCAAAGTGATAGGACTAATGACCAGTCTGTCCTTGGAATTGAAAGTGATTCTCAAGTGTTTGGGAGAGTCGGGAGGTAATGTTGAACATGCGGTCCTGGTCAAATAGGGTAAATTGTTTCTTTCTTGTTATTGTTTTTGTAGTTTGGTTTATTGGGTATTATGAGGTTGTTGAGTTAGAGAGCTTTGATTTGATTCAGGCCTCATTTCCACCGGAGCCTCAACGTGAGTCAAAATAGACTACCCATAGGGCACGATGATCATTGATTCTAGTAGGCTCGCACACATCTGTGCGCGAGAAAAACAACATCATTAAAGTTAGAACAATTAGAAAATTTCAGCGAACAAGAAAAACGCTCAGACGAAATATATCTCAGCTTCCAATCTTTTAGAACTTCAAGAGTAATATGTATGCACGCTAGTGCATACAGGTAGCATCGTCGAGGCTGGTACAAGGTTTACAGCTACAAGGACAAAGTTAGCTCCGACAGCAACGCAACTCAAGGTTTACAGCTACGCGGTTTAGTTTTATTAATGTACATTTTATTTATTCCAGTAAGATAAAGACTCAGACGAAACAAATCCCCGCCTTCATAAGTAAAATGTAAGCACGCTAGTGCGCAAAGACAGTATTGTTGAAATTTGTACAAGGCCTAAGGCTCCACGGGATCAAATCAACTCGAACAGCTACGCATCACAAAGTTTATAGCCACGCGGTTTAGGTCAACTATAGAACACATCCGTAACACACACATTTCCCAGCTAGCGGGTCAAGTCGGTTAAAGAAATTGCATATGGTCCGTGCATGTGCCAGCATGAATAAACTGAAAAAACACTTATTCACAAAATCACACACAAACTCTTGCAAAAATGCTCTTGCATTACTTCAGATGACAAAATTGCATATCGTGAAAAGGAAAGATTATTGATATCACACTTATTGTTTAAGGGGATAGGGTGTACGCGGGGTGGGGGGGTACAGAGGTCCCTCGTGTTCCTAAAGAGCCCGATGGGTCCTGAAGGGTAACCCAAGTCCCCCGAGTCCCCTCGTCTCAGCTGATCTCGGCTTGTCTCGACTCATTTCAGCCAGTCTCGACTCGTCGCTCCCAACCCGATTCGTCTCAACGTGTTTCGACTGATCTCGCCGCACCTCGACCAGCCTCGACGCGGCTGTGCATCAGACGTGAGTTGGGTGACTTCAGATACCTGCAATGCAACTTAAATGGCCCAGTGCTAATAAGGGATCAAGTGGTACTAATTATACAAATCTGCCTAGATCAGTTATCAACTGGAGCGGGAATGCTAGAATGCTCTACTAACGTGCCATTAGTTACTTTAACTTACATAAACGCGCGGCTTTTTGTCCTCTCACACACTCTACCAAACTCTCACATCAGCATACAACTCTGACACTAGCTAACATAACTTCTCCGAAACTGCCACCAGTGCAGTATCATCTGCAAACAACGACTTACTAACGGCCAACTCAGTTCATTCATTCCCAGCAACTTCAGACCTCGACCCAATACACTCGCGCTCACTTCCCTAATGATCATTGGGGAATAATTTAGATATTGAACAGCCAGGGAGACAACGCAACCTTGTCTCAGTCCCACACCATGTACAGAAAATGGCAGATGAATGATTCTCATATGACAACCATCCAGTTTATGTGTTCAGAATAGTTATTTGTGAATTTATAACTAATTTTCAAACTGCGATACTGTTCAACATTCAAAATCTACAACAAATCACAACATGAGCCAAAAAAAAGTTTATATTTGGCCCTACGTCTCTACTTGAAACATGTTCTGAAGGGGCTCCGTTATGTCGACTAATATAAAATTGAAGATACATTTGCGTCATTGTCCTCTCTTTGTAATCATCACGGTAATTTCTAATTCTTGATGCATGCATGTAGCTATATATGTATTGACATACAGACATTTCCCCCTAGTTTGGAGGGTGACCAAGCTAGGCCGACACAGATGAGGAAGGCCCCCAATTCCTCTGAATTTGATAGTGATGAATTTGTATAATTTTTATCAACCAAGAATCTTACACTATTAGTACATGATGTATGTACAGCAAAACTTCAACATTTTTGGTCAGCAAACAGAGGCAGATCATCACCAAGAAGGCTCTAGTTTTTAGTAACATGAGTTGCTGAGGAGGCAGCTTATCACTAAGAAGGCTCTAGTGCTTAGGAGAACGTATTGCTGAGGAAGCAGCTTATCACCAAGAAGGCTCTAGTGCTTAGGAGAACGTATTGCTGAGGAAGCAGCTTATCACCAAGAAGGCTCTAGTGCTTAGGAGAACGTATTGCTGAGGAAGCAGCTTATCACCAAGAAGGCTCTAGTGCTTAGGAGAACGTATTGCTGAGGAAGCAGCTTATCACCAAGAAGGCTCTAGTGCTTAGGAGAACGTATTGCTGAGGAAGCAGCTTATCACCAAGAAGGCTCTAGTGCTTAGGAGAACGTATTGTTGAGGAAGCAGCTTATCATCAAGAAGGATCAAGTGCTTATGAAACCGAATTGCTGAGGAGGTAGTTTATCACCAAGAAGGCTCAAGTGCTTAGGAAAAGTAATTGCTGAGGATGCTGCTCATCACCAAGAAGGCTCTAGTGCTTAGGAAAACTAATTGCTGAGGAGGCAGCTTTGAGTTCTGAACCGTCTTACTAAGAGACCTAACAAAAAACTGCTGGCCAATACTCACCGCTTAGCCTGTGTGAGTGCATGAAGTAACGCCACCACCATAACTACGTCTCCCGGCGTGGGTGTGAAGGCCAGTAGGGTGGTGATGGCATCCCCCAACAGTCCCCCTGCCACCAGACCTCCAGCCAACTTATCCACCCCACCTCCCCCCAACCCCCGCACCAAGTCCAGCCTCTCCGCAAGGTCGAGGCGGCCCCAAAGCTGCACCAAGCCTTCGGTCGTGGTCGGGGGGTTATTTAGGTCCTGAAAGATAAAGCCCAAGAATTTATAGAAAAAATCATGATACGTTGTAGCCCTTCATATTCATTCTTCATTTATTCACTACATTTTATGTTTTAGGGATCCCATGTTGTATAATAATCTTGGGCATTCCATCTCATTAAATTTCTTACAGGTGCACCAACACTGGTTTTGATTTGAGCCTCATTTCCACCAGAGCCTCAACGTGAGTCCTAATAGGCTACCCCGTAGGTCGCGACCGTCTTTGATTCAGGTAAGTTCGCACGGTTTCGCGTGCGAACATATTAGTCATGTCAAGATGAAGTCAGTTCATATTTCAATTGTGGCATTTTCGCGTACTAGCGCGTACGAGAGTAAAGAGTTAACGCGTATCTTCGTAAAATGTGTTGTTATTTCTGTGCGTAATGGGGTGGAGAGACCACCTCACTTGCACAGGTGTTTTGGGTTTAGACAGCTTCGTATAATTAGGTGTGTTTTCCGAAAGCGATAAGCTTTTAACGGTAGGTTGGGTCCGTGAGTAGGCTTTGTAGGTTGCACGGGGGATTTAGGAACGCTGGTCGGGCTGCCGCGAGTGCGTTGTAATCCATCAGTAAGTGTTTCACGCTTGTAGCCACTTGGTGGCAACAGGGGCAAGGTGGCGCGTTTGGTCTTATGTCGACATCCATCAGGTGGTCGTGAGTTATCCACGTGTGTCCCATGCACAAGCGGTTGATGGACACTTCTCTCATCTGTTGGTGAGCTTTGCTTCCCATTCTACGACTGAGGGTTTGACTGAAAGCATTTTTCGTCCACTCTGTTGCCACATTTCATCCCATCGGGATGTTATAGGGGAGTTCATGATTGGGAAGCAGTCCCGGTAATGTATTGCGAAAAATTGTTCCTGGTGAGCAGATGGCAGTTTAGCAAGCGAGTCCGCAAGTTCGTTTCCTCTTATTCCCGCGTCCAGGGGATCCAGCAGAATTCCACTGCCTGACCTGTCTCGGTCATCACAAAGAGATCGTGCTGCATTTTACGTAGAACTGGATGTTCGTATTGCAGTGCTTTAAGCTGGGTGAGGACACGCAGACTGTCTGAGAATACGACATATTTGGGGAAGCTATGTGTTTCTGCAATAGAGATGGCGTGGGTTGACCATCCATGTTGGTGTGTTAATTTGATGGATTCGGTAGGAAAATGAAGGCCTAATAGCTTTAAGATTGATTTTAAGCGAGGTCAGCTGGTTGTCCACACGTAGGGAAAACGGTGGGCATGTATTTATTTTAGTCGCAAAAAGACGCTTATCGGATATGTTAGTGATGTGGCTGATTGCTGGGTTGTTGATTAGACTTCTAATCTTAAAATAGTATTGTAGTGAAAGTTTGTCTCGCCGGAGCGGAAGTGAAAAGTTCGTTAACGAGCACGTTAAGGGATTCGATTGGGGAGGAGCGGAACGCGCCAGATGTGATACGCCAAGCATTGTTTGCAAGGGTCGAGAGTAGTTTTGGCTGCAGATCCGTAGACAATGGCTCCGTAGTCCATGCGCGATCGTATTATTGCTCTGAATAGCGCCATTCCGGTGTCCATGCCGACACCAAACTTCAGCGATGTTACCGATTGGATAAGTCCTGTCGACCTTTTGCAGCGAGTCGCCAGGGCTTCGATTTGGGGTTGCCACGGGAGTTTAGGGTCCCACATAAGACCCAGGAATTTGATCCGTTTCTTCGTATGCTTAAGATGTGTTGTGCAGCGTTAGGGATGGTTTCAGGTGTAAACCGGGCACAAGGGTAAAGTGCATGCTTTTAGTTTTAGAGGGCGAGAATCGGAATCCGTTTAGGGAACCCCAGTTCCCGACTAGGTTCAGGCACTTCTGGAGTTCATGTTGAATTGTTATGAGGCTGGGGTGTCTGTAGCTTATTTGTAGGTCGTCCACGTATAGTGATGAGAGCAGTCTTTCGTCTCGGGGAAAAATGTCGGCTAACTGATCGATTTTGAGGATAAAAAGAGTGACACCGAGGATGCTTCCCTGGGGGACGCCCATTTCTTGCGGATATGACGGAGACTGAGTGTCGCCAACCTTGACCCTGAAGGTGCGATTTTGTAGAAATTGGT
>SDVV010014855.1:0-14688 GCA_016164225.1 Gammarus roeselii
AAGTGTTTAGGGATTGGCGGGCGGGCAGTGTTTGGCCTGCATGCCAAGCCTGCCTGGCTGCCAACCTGACCTGTGTGGGGGCGTGTATGCGTGGGGCAATATGTGTGAGAGCACGAGTGCGTGGGTGGGTGTTTGCGCGAGCGTGAATGTGAGTACGTGTATGAGAGGGTTCGTCGGACAGTGAGCGAGAGCCGGTGAGTGTGTGTGTGTGTGTATGTGTATGTGTGTGGGCGTGAATGAGAGTATGTGTATGTGGATGGGTGAGAATGAGAGAGTAAATGCAAATGGATGGAGGGGTATGAGTGAGTGTATGGATACGAGGGAGTGTGCAGATGCGAGTGAGTGGGAATGGGAGTGAATGAGTGTAAACAACTGTGACCTGCTGCCGCGTGGAAATGGCCCAGTGGTTTCCTGCGATCATACGAATGGCCGCGTGGCTCCTCCAACGCGGTACTAGAATATTAGTGAATGAGTGTAAACATATGTGACCTGCTGCCGCGTGGAAATGGCCCAGTGGTGGTTTCCCGCGCTGAAACGAATGACCCCGTGGCTCCTCCAACGCGGCACTAGGATATTGACTTCAACAAATGTACCCTGTATTGAACTACACGAAACAGTGAAAAAAAGTATATGTACATGATATATATACACACATAAAATGATAATGAAAACAATAACAATTAAAAAAAAACTGTTTTTAAAACAAAACAAAAAAGAGGCTTTAGAACCTCTATAAATAATGCCTTTTTTCGGATGTGGATCTAATAGACCAAGACTTCTAGAGACTTGGGGCGCCTGGGAAGCGCATGAATGGACAAGTTCTATTACCCTGGTACTCTGTCTTGTACGCGTAATAACTGAACGTTCACAGCTCCACATCCCAGATCGGGGGTAAATATAAAGATGGAGATGAGGAAGAAAAGGGCGCTTCTCCACCTTGTAGTGTCCTGGCTTCAAAACCCAGCAATCAAACCTCTAGGGAATTTCAAACAACCCCAAGAATCAACCCTCTGCAAAGGAACTAGTAAAAATGACGAGCCCCAGTGCCTTGCATTCCCTTGTGCGGAAAACTCTTAGACAAGTGACCAATGCGATTGTAAGATCTTCAGTCACCTGCATTTGAAGTGCATTCACTGTTGGGAGCAGAAAGAACGTTTCGAGTCGCCCGGCCTGCGGAGAGATCCCTTCGGCCGGTGGTAGGAGCTAGGGTCCGTGGATCTGGGTCACTGGAGGCAAACTAGGATGAAAACTCCCTAGCAGAGGGAGGACTCGGCGAGAAAACAGGGGACCCTTTCAGAAGGCCACCTCTCCTGGGCCTCCAAAAAAATTGAACGAATACTATGGTGACGACTGAACAAAAAACGATACAAAACAACATCAGAGTCCATCCCAAAGTTCAGCACACCAAAAAGAAAAGAAGATGCCAACAGCTAAGAAAAAAAAAATAAAACCTACCATGAGAGGCAATACCCAGAAACCGCCTAAAGAGAACAGCCACACCAGCACCACGTACGCCTCAGACACCACCACACGATCCAGTCAAAGGATCAGGAATACGCAACAACAGTTAGAGCGGAGGCAAAAGCGCCAACCCCCCGAAAGCAGTCCGTCCCAGCCAAAACAAGGCATTACTGCTATGTGTGCGGCTTGCAGAAATGGTGCACGGACTTCAAGGAGGCCTGCTAAGCAAAGCTGGGAGCAAAAAGCACATGCCGCTTCTGCATGTGCAAAATGCAGAACGAGAAGCTGAAAGAGGAAAATCAGAACCTTGAACAGGAACTGCAAAACCTCAAGGCTACCCTGCAAAACACTCCCAAAGATACAGCAAAACCCTGCAGCAACAGAGACAAAGCTGAGGGAATTAGAGAGGCTGGTCAAGGAACTCCGGAACAACCTCACACAGCTGCAGGTGGTAAAAGCAGCGGAGTTTCCTTCCGCAGTAAAGAGAATCCCTCCCGTAGTAGCGAAGGCCCCTCAAAAACCAAGCAGGGACACCAGCCTCTTCAACTACGAAAACTGAAACAGGTCCCAGATTGACCCTCTCCTGAGGAGAAGGGAAACAGCAGAGGATTACTTCCTCCGAGAGGAAAACACAAGTCACGCTCGAGGGAGCCCGCAAAAGCAAACCACTAGCGGCGGAGCACCCAACAGCCAAAAAGGAGGGAAAGCTGCTAAACGGCAACAAAGCCAAAACCGCTGAGCAATTCCAGCAAAACCGAACCACCAGGGACCTACCCGGTGGGATTACCGGGGAAACCCGACTTGAGGAGGAAAACCCAGACCCCAACACAGGGGACACTGAGGCCACCAACAACAAAAAGGAGGCCCCCAACATCAACCAAACGTGAGCCAAGCAAGGCCACCCTGGTGGAACTACACCTCTACCCCCAGAGACCGAGGAAACCAGGAGAGGAATTGGAAAAACTCTACTGGCTTCACCTTGGTCTCCAACAGATCAAAGGCTCAGCCGGCTGCAAACCCAGAATTGCGCCTGCTAATCCAAAACAGGTTTGCAGCTCTAGGTGAGCCCAACACCCAAGCAACCAGTGCCCAAAAGAAGGAAGGGCCAAAGAACAACAGAAGCCACAACGAGCTGACCAAAAATCTTGTTGGAGACTTGTTAGTGGGGGGGGGGACTTGGTAACCACTTCTCCAAGCAAAATCCCCTAAACCGGATTGCGAAAGCAATCCCAGGTGCGAACCTTTCTCGAGCCAGAGCGGCAGTGTCAAACATGACCACCGACAAACGCAGCTCGATCATTTGTAATAGCAGGAGGAAACGACCTCTCCCTGCGTGGAAGGCAAACCGGCCTCATCAAACCCTTCATGGCTAACTCCAAGGCCCTAATTGATACAGTGAAGGAGAAAAGCACCAAAGGCATCATCATTGCCCTTGTCCCCCGCCTCAGAATCTCGAGAGAGGCACACAGCAAAGCCATCGCCCTGAACAGAAGGGTGAAGACACTGCGCGACCAGAAGTGGTGAGATTCGTCGACCCCTGGAGCAATTTCCTGAACAAGAGGGCGCTCTACAGGAAGGACGGAATCCGCCTCATTGCCACAGTATCACGCCAACTGGCAGACCTGATAAACACGAGGCTATACAAAGACCTTGGGCAACCCGCTAAACAGGAAACCCACAAACACCTGCACCCCCTCCCCCCCCACGCGCACATCTTAGCGATGGAGCAACCCCCTGAACAGACCCACACACCGAGGGGAACGGGCAGAGGAAAGGAAGAGGAAGAAAAATTCTTCCGCCCTTGCCAGATCCACCGACTCCTCGGACACGGAGACCTAGTCCGAGACCCCTCCCACTCAGCATAAACACTGAAAACCAAGCGCCCCCAACAAACTTCGCATGGGCCGCCAACAACACCGCACTGGCCAAATCCGAGCACGACATTAGCTCCAGCTCCACGAGCTAAGGCGAGGGTAGTGACCACACCACCAGCAGAAGAGTCACCACCACCAGCTCAGACATAGACACTGAAATCCCCGACGGTGAAACGATGATCCAGCTGGAGCAGACGATTATCGAAGCAGCCGTCCCTGCCGAGGGAGCCATTGACGACGGGGACAGAACTATTCAACCTGACCCGGCAAACAGCAACGGCGCTGAACCGAGTGACAGCGGGACCGAAGCTGGCGCGCGTGGCAACCGCAGGGAAGCCTCCGAGACTGACAGTGACAGTTGAACTGATGACGAGGGAAGCGTCGCGGACCCTCGACCTCTCCCATCACCCCCCAGAAGAGGTGAACAGCCACCACAAACGAGAAACGAAAACGCATCCAAAGAGCCAAGAACAACATAGATGGCCTCCGGATGCAACTTCTGAACGCTAGATCGATCAGATACAAGCAAGCAGAATTCCGCTGCCTTGTTGCTTCCGAGATGCCTGATATAATAGGTATCACGGAAACCTGGATCCAGACAGAATGAAACTATTTAAAAGGCAAGTTCGAACTTGAAGAGTACAACCTCTTTAATAAAGACCGTCAGTCCAGACCGGGAGGAGGTGTCGCCAACTATGTGCGACACCACCTCAGAGCCACTCGCCGTACCATTGACAGCCCCACATGAGGTCATAGGTATCGAAATCGAAGGCACAGCCAGAAAGCTACGCGTACATCTCATGTACCGGCCACCCAACCAAACGGCGGATAGCAATCAATCCCTCTACGATGTCCTCACACAGCTGATCCATGACAGGGTAGCAGTGATTATGGGAGACTTTAACTGCAACGTTGTCTGGGAAAACCAAACGACAGACGTAAAGAAGAACAGATTAGTCGAATTCGCCAACAATAACTTTTTGGAACAACTGGTTGACGAACCCACCGGGGAAACAGCTTCCTAGACCTAATCTTTGATATGGAAGAAAACCTGGTTACCCAGGTTACTGTAGGTGAACCCTTAAGCGCCAGCAACCACAATATGGTCAGGTGCGTCATCCACGTGTCAACAAACCAAGCAATTCCCAACTCTAAACGAAGGCTCAACTTTCGACAAGCTGATTTTGTTAGGTTTAAAAGGGACCTCAGCAACCTCCAACCCACCAGGCTGGAATCAGTTGAGGCATCCTGTATGGATTTCAAAACCAAATTCTTAATCGTCCAGGAAGGCTGCATCCCAATCAAGGAAGTGCGAGCCGACCAAAAGCCACATCATAAGTGGTTCAACAGAGCAATCCAAGCAGCCATGTCTACCAAAGACCGTGCATACAGGCGCTCGAAACAAAACCCTTTAGACCGATTGCAGAACAAACACAGGGAACAAGGTTGAGTGGTGAAGAGGCAAATCAGAGTAGCCCAACACAACGAGAAGTCGAGTTGCAGCTGCCTGCAAACTCAACCCAAAAGAGTTCTACGGCCACGTAAACAGCAGGAAACCCATCAGAGCTTCCATCGGCCTGCTTACCACGGACCAAGGAACTCTGACCACTACAAATGTGGAGATAGCGGAGGTACTAAACCAGTACTCCGTTAGCGTGTTCACCAAAGAGAGTGAAGATGCAATCCCGGAACCCTCCATTAGGTACCGGGGGATGCAACCCTTGGAGGACATCCAATGCACAATCGCAGAGATAGCAGGGAAAATCAAGTATCTGAAGGCAAACAAATCTGCAGGCTCCGACGGGCTCCTCCCAAGAGTAATGAAGGCTGTCTCGGACGATGTTGCCCCCTCCATCTCCTGGTGGTATTCAACCTATCACTGGAAGAGGGGGCGGTTCCCGAAGACATGAAGATAGCCAACATTACCCATATCCACTAGAAGGGGCCCATAAATCTCCCGGGAAACTACAGGCTCATCAGCCTCACATCAGTTGTGGGCAAAATGTTGGAGTCCATTATTGCAGACCAAATCGTAACCAATCTGGAGACGAACAATCTCTTAGGGAACAGTCAGCACGGTTTTCAATGTAAGAGATTGTGCCTGATCAACCTGTTGGAATTCTTCCACCACATGATCTCTATCTACAACGACTTGAGGGCCATCGATATTCTGTATCTTGACTTCAAGAAGGCATTCGGTACGGTCCCTCACAAGAGACTCCTCACCAAGCTGAGAGCTCTTGGAGTTGTGGGAAGAGTCTGGGAATGGATAGAGCACTGGCTTTCAGACAGGAGGCAGAGAGTGGTAATCAATGGTGAACGCTCACCGTGGGACCCGGTTAAAAGCGGGGTCCCCCAAGGATCAGTCCTAGGCCCACTCCTGTTCCACATTTACATGAATGACCTAGACGCAGGCCTCATCAGCAAAATATCAAAATTTGCTGACAACACCAAACTAGGAGCAAACGTTGCAAACCCCACAGCTGTCGAGTACCTGCAGCAGGATCTTGACAGAATCGGGGGATGGTCCAAGGCTTGGCAGATGCCATTCAACACAAACAAGTGCACAGTTATGCACATCAGCAGAGCAAACGGATCGGCGAACTACTCCCTATTGGGCAGTCAGATCCCGACCACCAACCTAGAAAAAGATCTAGGAGTCTACATTAGCGCTGACCTGAAATTCTCCAGGCAGTGCGCTGAAGTCGAGAAGAAAGCAAACAAAGTCCTCAGATACATTGAAAGGCAATTCAGGTACAGGGACAAGGCAATAATCCTAACCCTGTACAATACCATAGTTAGACCACTATTGGAGTATGCCGTCCAATTCTGGTCTCCCACCCTGATCCAAGACATCAAGAGACTAAAAGGGTACAGGCTAGGGCAACAAAGATGATCTCATCTATCAGACACATGGTGTATCAGAGAAGATTAAGGGAACTTAAACTCTTCGCCCTCGAAAAGCGTAGGCTTCAAGAACAGCTAATGGAAACCTTTAAAATCCTGAAAGGCTTCAATAACGTAGAGCACAGAAACCTCTTCACGCTAAATGATTACCCCACCAGGAATCACGGGTTGAAACTCCAACCAAAGAGATTCAACACCCGACCCTGCGGTGACCTGATGACCTACAAAATCATCAACGTCTGGAATAGACTTCCGCCGGCAGTGACTGCAAGCAAATTGGTGGAGACTTTCAAGCGTAGGCTTGACCAGATCCTCCCTGAACTCGTCCATCAGTGAAAGTAGCAAAGGCATTTAGGACAGACTGGAGAGCTAAGGGGGCGGGGGGCAGCTAGCGGGATCTGCACTGTGTAGCAGCCCCCAACGCCCCACTGGCATCTCAAATCCGGCTGCAGAGATGGTGGGAACAGCCCTGGCAGCAATGACTAAGGGAAACACAACCTCCGTGCATCGCTCGTGGGCCAAAGGAAGAACCCCCTGTACTACCCCAGAAATGTCAGCAACCAAAGCTACGACCACCACACCAGCCCCGCACAACACATCGGACAGAATGGGTCAGGCAATGTGCCAACCCGAGAGTAGCTGGCCACCTGCCCGTGTTGAGAAAAGCTAAGCTGTATCGCCCCACGATAAAATGAACCAAGCGCCAGCGCAGTGTGACAGGAGAGAGCCCTGCCCTAATATACCGGTCTCTGATTGGGCAGGGACAGCCTATTTGAAAGCCTCCCGCTACACTACTCCCCACCCGTTCAACATCAGGGTGAGGGGGGGAGATGAGATCCCACGATGGTCACAGAACCAAGGGGATGCTCTGCAGCACACAAAAGCCTCTTTGGGGTGTGTGTGACTGGAGAGAGTTACATACGGGAGTCCCCCCAGGGGAGACTCCGGCAGGTTCACTTCAATCCAAATTGAAGGATGAGCAGAGATTGTCTCTTTGGATCTCTAGTCTCTGTATGTCTGTCTCTGTCTGTCTGTTTTTGTCTGTCTGTCTGTCTCTGTATGTATGTCTGTCTATATGTGTGTGTCTGTCTGTCTGCCTTCCTCTGTCTGTCTGTCTGCTTTCCTCTGTCTGTCTCTGTATGTCTGTTTATCTCACTGTCTCTGTCAATCTCTCTGTTTGTTGCTGTCTGTCTGTCTCTTTCTGTCTGTCTTTCTCTGTCTCTCTATCTCTGTCTTTCTCTCTGTCTCTGTATATCTCTCTGTCTGCTTGTCTGTCTGTCGCTTTCTGATTTTGTCTGTCTGCCTCTTCCTGTCTGTTTGTCTGTCTGTCTGCCTGTCTCTGTCTGTCTCTCTCTCTGTCTGTCACTGTCTTTGTTTTCTTCATATGCTTCTTTGTTGTACAGTGTGCTGTTCTATAATCTATTTATTTTTTGTCATTCATACGAGTGGTTCATGTGATCGCCAATGATGCGCACTAATTTCAGTTCCTATACCTGTGTGAACATAGCTGTTCACAATATTAAACTGGCGCGCATGACTGTGCTGGCCTCCTTTGGCTCTGCTGCTCCTCACCTGCGTGTAGCGCTGCTGGAATAGGCTGCAAAGGTAAAAAAAAGTTTGGACGCTAGGCTGCATCCTGAGCGATAAGGAACTGAGAGAGGGTGGTACCAGCAAGCATCAGGATATTGGGTCAAGCAGACATAACAAAATAAATATATTAAAAGCAATTTTTTTTAGAGAAACCCTAAACTGCTGTTTAAAGCAAAATTAAAAACCGTTATTGCTAAAGTAGGGTATAATGCATGTTGAAACCAACCTAATACATAACACTAAAAAACGCTGATATTACCATGAAAATAATAATGACCTTTAAAATTATTTCCCCGAACCATCACCCAACAAGTTGCACACCCGTACAAATCCTACCCAGTGTCTTGTGAAGATAATCTAAGTAAGCGTGAGACCGATATAAATAACTAACTCGCCCAATAACACTGGATCAGGATCAAAAGGTAAACAAAGTTATCTCCTCAAGGTGGGGTTTAGGGGTGGATGGATGATTATTTATTTTATAGATCATTAACACTTTATTTTAGTATTTTATTATTTCTTCTTGCTTGGGCTCTATTACTTTTCTCTGCCCTTTTTTCATTGTGATAGATTTTGAATTGATTATTATTATATGTATCAAGGTTGGTTGAGACAAGGTGACCCAGGGAGGGGAGGTTTTCGAGGGACCCGCGGGACTCGGGTACCTTGGGTTTCGGGAACCCGGGGGACTTGAGAGACTTGGTGGCTTAGGGGGGATCCACTTGGACCTTTCTGGGGCCCTTTGGGACACCCTTGAGACCCTTTAGGACCCTTTTGAGAATCTGCGGGACCCTTTAGAGGCCCCTCTGAATCCTGGAACCTCTGCTCCCCCCTCCCAGCGCTGTAAAACCCATACACAAAAATGTTTATGTGAGGTGCTTGAGTGGAACGAATAACCATTACAGTCCGCGGATTGCTGGCGCAGAGGGCGAGGGTCGCGTCGAGGCTGGTCGAGGTGAGTCAAAATCAGTCGAAACATGTTGAGGCGAGTCGAGTTGTTCGCGACGAGCCGAAACTGACCAAAATGATTCGAGACAGGCCAAGATGAGCTGAGACGAGGGGTCTCATGGAACTCTGAGAGCTCGTGAAGACCCGGGGGACATGGGTCATCCTCCGGGATTCATCAGGCTCTTTTGCGACCCAAGGGACCAATGCCCTCCCGTCCTATCCCCTTGAAAAAACAATCAGTGTGAAATCAATAATCTGAGCAGTTTTTTTGCCCATGACAAACCTGCTCTTACTTTCTTTTTCACAATATTATAACGCTGGAATATTTGTGCAGGAGTTCGTATTTGTGATTTTGTAAATGGGTATTTTTTCTTCAGTCTGTGTTTGCTCGCGCGTGCACGGACCATGTGCAGTTTCTGGAGTTGACCTGAACTGCGCAGCCATAAAACCTTGTGACTCGTTGCGGTTGACGTCTAACTAATCCATGAAGCTATTGACCTTGTACCAATTTCGACAATGCTGTCTGTGCACACTGTTGCGCGTGCATGTTATTCTTGGAGTTCTGGGTGGTTGGAGGAGGGTATTTGTTATGAATGAGTCTTTATCTTGCCTGAATAAATAAATTGTACTAAAAATAAAATAGACCGCGTAGCTGTAAACATTGTGTTGCATTGCTGCCGGAGCTGACTTTGTCCGTGTAGCCGTGAACCTTGTACCAATTTTAACGATACTATCTGAGCGCACTGGCCTATGGACATATAACTCATGAGGTTCTGAGTGGTTGGAAGCAAGGATTTGTTTCGTTTCATCTGAGTTTTTATCTTGCCTAAATAAGTAAATTGTATTTATACAACTAAACCGCGTGAAATATTGTGTTGCGTTGCTGTCGGAGCTGATGTTGCCCGTGTAGCCACTGACCTTGTACTAATCTTAACAATGCTACCTGTACGCACTAGAGTGCGTACATATCACTCTTTATGTTCTAAAGGATTGGAAGCAGAGATTCGTTTCGAGTAAGCGTTTTTTCTTTTGCTCACTAGCGTGCGTCTGACATTGCTAAAATTTTCATGTTTTTTCTAATGTTAAAAAACACAATAACACCCAGAAACTTTGTTTCTGATACATATGCCACCTGTTGACCGTTCAATTCAACTTGTGTGTTAGGAATGGGTATCATCCTCCTGGAAAATATCATGACTTGCACCTTGTCAACATTTAGCGTCAGCTTTTTGGATGTGAACCAGTTTGAAATGTGAACCAATTGATTATTCATATTAGTAATAGTATCATCGAGGTTTCTCCTGGTCGAATAAACTGTAGTATCATCTGCAAAAAGTACAAAGGATAACCTGTTGCTAGTGTTTACAATGTTATTAATATATATAAGGAAGAGCAAAGGACCTAGGATCGACCCTTGCAGAACTCCTATATTTAACGTACTATCAGATGACGATTGTTTATTCCAAGTCACTAGGTGTTTTCTATCAAGGAGATAACTTTTTATCCAACTCTCATTCACGCAATCAAAAGCCTTGCTGAGATCCTTAAAAGTTGCAACGGCGACTTCACCACTGTCAAACCCATCAACAACGTCTCCAGCAAATTTTAATAAAGCATGCTCTGTATTCCTGAAAGCTTGAAAACCAAATTGATTTTGGCTAAGTAGGTTGTTTGAGACAAAATGAGTATATAGTCTAGCGATAATAAGTCATTGTTGGACAAGTAAGATGATAAGTATAACTCTTTCTGTCTTGACTTAGAGATTGATGAGGAATCATTCTGTCGTTAAACAGGAGTTAGCGAGTTCCAAATTTTAACACAATTGAAGTGGATACTGGATTTGGTTCTGGATATATTATGATGGGGTATTACAAGGTTTTTGCATTTCTTGTGTAATGATTGTGTACATTCAGACATTTTCTAATTGAATTGAATAGTTCCTGATCATAGTTTATGTGCAAAGTTTTGAACGCGTATAGGGAAATTTGGAAGTTTTATTGATCTTCCAGTTTCAGGATATTCATAGCTTTGAAATGCTGATTAGTAGGGGAATGTAATGGAAGGCTATTTATAGCTCTAATTGCTTTATTTTGCAGTAGCTATAAATATTTTATCAGTTTTATTTTTTGTCTGTTCCATACTAGGCTTCGATTCCGTAAATTAAAAATGGCTGGAACAATGAGTTTTAAGGACAGATTGGGGGTGGAATTTGTTTAATTTATAAAGAATGCCTACAGATTTTGACAATTTAGAAGATATGTTGTCGATGTGATTTTTGAACGTCAGATGTTTGTCAAAATATACCCAAGGAATTTACGGCTGTCTATCTTGTGAATTCTATTGTTTCTAATTTTTACGAATGGTAAATTAAATTTTTGCTTATATGAGAACAATATGTAGCTAGTTTTTTTGCCATTAATTCCAATTTGGTTTGTAGTTAGCAACTTGTGAACATGCTTGAATTCCTTGGTAATTGAGGCAGTTAATTCCCTTATGGTGTTTGAAGGGATGCAAATCAATAAGGTACTATCATCAGCAAAGAGTGTATACATGAAAAAGATACGATGCGTTAACTATATCGTTTATAAAAATTAAGAATTAGCAGGGGCCCTAAAATCGAACCTTGAGGAACTCCATGACTAGTATTGAGCATAATGGATTGAATTCCGTTCAGAGTTACATATTGTTTACAGTTGGACAGATATGAAGTGAACCAATCACTAGTTATTCCTCGTATTCCATAGGACCATAGTTTAGAGAATAAGATTGAATGAAGAACACAGTCAAAGGTCATACGAAATTCGAGAAAAAGGAGAATACAATGTAGTTTGAGTCTATGTTATTATATAAGTACTGCAGATGATTCAATGTAGCTTGAGTTGTATTTTTATTGGCTCTGAAGTCATACTGGTGTTTCATGAAGGATACTGTTAACATTCAGGTAACGGAATAGTTGATTGTGAACTATTTTGGAAAATAAGGGAAGAACTGAGATGGGTTGATAATTTCCTGTATCAGTCTTATCACCACCTTTATAAATAGGTGTCACTTCAGCAATTTTTAATGAGTTATGAAATTTTCCTTGAATCAAGGAATTGTTGACAATTGAAGCTAGATTAGGGATAATTTATTTGCTAATTTCTTTATGATACTGATGGGACAACTATTGATATTTTCAGGTTAATTTCTTTGAGATAAGATGATTGAATTAATGTCCTGGGCAGTAACTGGGGAAAAATAAAAATAATTAATCCGGCCCAAACTGGATTATGGGAGCGTTATCTATGGCTCTGCAAAACCAAATATTTTCAAAACATCGGAAACGGTTCACTATGTCGCACTTTGCGCCGGTGCTGGAGCTTTCCTCTCTTCCCTTATTTTCAGCTTCTTTGCAAAATTTGTGAGCCTAGTTTTGCCCTGCAAAGGGAACAAAACGACCTCCAATTCTACTGCCGTATTCTTGCTCGCTTCACCTTCCCTACATGTACCACAATCCGACAGTTCCCTCCCAATCTGGTTTCCTGCTCGAGCTTCTCACAGCGCATTGAGCTTCTCAATTCTCATCTTGGGCTGCCTCGTATTATGATGGACCATGTCCCGCAAGATGCAGTCCCCATCTGGCGTATACCAGAAAATATGCTTTACCCTTGCTGTTTTACTGGCCAAAAGGCAGATTTTTGAAACTCGAATTCTTCGAGCATTTTTTATAGCTCATGCAAAGACTCGTTACGGTAATAGCTTGCATTTCTTCACTGATGATATGCAAGCCATTACCGCATTATCTGAGCCTCATGATGCTGTTGGCTGTGCAGCTGTACTCCCTGGGCG
The DNA here is from genome assembly GCA_016164225.1 of Gammarus roeselii. NCBI lineage: Eukaryota > Metazoa > Arthropoda > Malacostraca > Amphipoda > Gammaridae > Gammarus > Gammarus roeselii. Next base: position 12,609 of record SDVV010014855.1, read on the forward strand.
AGTCGTCGCTAGGAGACTCTACTTTAGCGTCAGCCTTCACTGCTGGATTCACGGCCAGGGCCGACGCCCTCTTACGGTCTGAGCCCAAGATGGTCAAAACCTCCAAGGTTTTGCTTACTGTTAGCCAACGTCTCACCTCTTTCGGGCCACAGTCTACGCACACGGCAAGTGCGTGCGCATTGGAACTTCATTTTAGTCAGGTCTTTATGCGGAACAACTGATCGATGTAAACAAACCAGTTGGGTTGTTGTTCTCGTTAAGAGCCCATGAGAACTATTCGCAATAACTTGTAAAACATTTAAAAGAATAAATTAATCATCTATTATTGAACTTTCAATGGAAAATAGTGCTTGGAACCAAATGTTAATATGTAATACGGCATTATCTGAGCCTCATGTTAGATTTGAGGTAATTTTTCGCTATATTTTAAGGGAACTAAACCAGCCTCAGACAGTCTTCGAAGGGCTCGCCTGTCAAAAGTCTCCGACCAATCTTAAAAAACCGTTCCCGCGTCGATCTGTTGAACGAAGAAAGCGTAGAAATCGTCGAACTTCATGCGGTTTAGCCCGCAGACTCGTGAATTTGACTGACGTGTGCATTGGCTATAAGCTGCCGATACTCTTCCATATGTCCAAATCCCAGTCTACAGTGATTGGCTTTGCGCGCTACAAACCCTAGAGACCTTCAACAATTGCCACCCTATCGTTTCAGCAATCGTGTGCTGGCTTGTACGATTATCCTCAAGCAACAAAAACGTTTATTTGTGCTGGATTTTGAGCCACTGGGCCAATGAGCAGGCGGATGAAGCGGCGCGAAGAGTTACAACGGCCCCTGACCCAGCAGAACAGCATCTACCTCCATATAAAAACGGTTACCCAGCAAACAGAAGAACTGTGCGAAATAAATGGAACATGGAGTGGTCCTATGTTCCTATTGTAAATAAATTGCGGTCTATCAAAGAGATGCACCTATACCCTGGGTCTCTTCGAGCGGCCAATTTCGACGAGCTGAGATAATTCTGCGCCGATTGAGAATTGGACATAGTTGACTGACGCACCGACACCTCATCAAGGCGTCGCCACCCCCATCCCGCATGGACTGTTTAGTTCCTCTTACTATAGCCCATGTCTTTGCAGAATGCCCAACCAGGACCGAATGTCGACTCACCCACTTCCCCAGGAATCGTTCCCTGAACCTTTCTGATGCCTACTGAATGCTTACTGAATTCCTTCAGAGGCAGTTCAGTGCGCAGCCGTTTCTCAGTTACCTTCGAGAAACCAACCTCTTATCTGAAATCTGATCTGTTTGAATTGTTCTTACTTGATCTTACCTACCGATAGACTCCTCCATCCCGGAGAGGACCCCTGTATTTTCACTCATTTTGCTGAGATTTTTTTAGGATCTCCCAATAAATTGTAGTGACCAGAGCATGCCGTGAGTCAAAGCAATCCTAGAAACGGACGATGACTTGGATGCAGCACTGACTGTTGGTTTGATGTTCGGGGCCAGAAGGACACAGCCTCTAGTGCTCTGGATAACTTTGAAAATCTAATCTACGGTATGTAATTGTTCTGCTGATTGATGTTAATTAAGCCGATGTCTGAAGGACATGTTGGATTTAAGACTCTTGAAGTCTGTTGGGATGTTGTTTCAGGATTTTAGTCCTGTGATCGAGACTGCTCCATAGACAGTTTTTGTTTCCCTTTGTCCAACGTGCAAAATTTATTTATTGTCAATTAATTCTTCTTTATACAGATACAGATACAGACACTAGGCCGCATCCCCCAGAAAGGGGGGTGGCCGACGGCAAGGCGCACCTCACACCCTCACACGCTCACATTCACACAACTTAGCCCTTTTGTGCTAAAGGGTCCGGCCGGTAGCCCCTCAACTTACACTCTGGGTCCCGAATGTACCGAGGAACCGTCGTCAGCAGCAGGGTCCACAGTTTTCACTGGTTTACCCCCGCCGCGTCATAATGGCCGGGCCCCCCCCCACCCACGACCATCCCGACAGCGGGATGCCAAGGGCGGGAAAGCACATCAGAGCAGCGTCAAAATCAACCATTCACAACCATTCT
>SDVV010014856.1:0-14688 GCA_016164225.1 Gammarus roeselii
GGAAACGCAGATTTAAGATGATTGAAGGAGATAAGTATAATGATAGCGGAGGAGGGTCAAGGCGAATAGCAGGAGACAGGAAAGACATATACTGTATGTTTATTATTGAATTGATTGCATGGGTAAGGACACTTCACTCTGGTTTATAATATATATTTAAAAACTCGTAAACACAGTTTTGAAAGAAACAACCTAATTAAACACCGATAAAAATGATCCGGGCCTTCCACACAACACTGCACCGGTTTTGCACAATCGCCGGGAAACCTGTCCACTTATAACGAGATAAAGGGGTGCCGCCCCGACGGAATTCCCACGCATCTTTAGACCTACGTGGCACCATTCGGAACTAATTAACAGTAATGAGCCGGCTACGCAATACCGAAGGTACCTTCACAGCTGCCGTCCGAAGCTCTCGTCGATCCACACCGCCTCATAGGAAGAATCACCCCGGCGTCGCTCCCCGCCCGTGAAGAAAATGCCTCGCAGACCAATACAGGTGCCAGGCGTACTGCGCGTGCAGCTTCGCAGCGGATGTACGCGTCACCATTGCAGCTCCCCCCCTTGTTGAACCCCGGCGCTGGATGCGTAGGGTCTCTGCCCCCACAGCTGTCGTCACGTCTCCCCTAGACGATGATGCCCTCGCAGATTGATATCGGTGACAGGCGTATTGCACTTGCAGACTTGCAGTGGATAAATACGTTATGGTTGCAGCTCCCCTCCCGTTACGTCATGACAGTGGATGTGTAGGACCTTCCCCGTCCCCTCCCCAAGGCTGAAGTTACGGCCTCTCTTGAAGGTGATGCTCCCGCGGATTTAAACAGGTGACAGGGTACTGGCCCTGGCCGAGGGCTTGAGCAGCCGCGTGACCGCACTGCCTCAGTGTCGGTCTTGAAGTCCCCTCTACTCCTTACGCAGTGCCTCCCCGCGTCCGCTGTCGCCCCTCTGATTCATGGCCCGACTTTCCTTCACCCAATCACACACAAGGCACCCACAATGCTTTGATCTTATTGGTCGGACGTCATGGCCTCGACTTAAAATACCACGCCCCCTTCCAAACAATCAGAACAGTGTAGACCTAAAATTAAATTGCACGGAAATTACATTACACGGCCCCCCTTCCCAAACAAGAAAATGTCATGCACGCATGCATTTTCTCTTTAAATCCTTACGTTCTTCCCCTCACCTTCCTACGCTGTCCTTCCTACCCTGACCTTCTAACCCTTCACGGTTCCCTGCTCCTCGCTTCTACCTTCTCTGAAATTAAACAGCGCCGTTCTCCGCGGAGCTCATCCTACCTGCAACCACAGGTTGATTCAACAGCCGTCTGCATTCACAGGTCATTGGCTCCCATCCTCTGCCCTAGGTTACATGCAAATGTGTTCCACTCGCCATCTCACGTTTTACCGTGACATGGATGCTCTCGTTGGTGTGTCTCGGCCTCTCTCCAGCATGGTGTGCTGCTGTTGCCTCATTCTTCAAGTTCCAATTGGCGTTTTTCACGCCAGTTAGCGTGTGAATGTACTACCAAGACGGTTGCCTCCCATTCACTCAGGTTAGACCAGAAGGGCCTTTGTGGCTAAACTGTGAACACATCTACCTTTTCGAACTGGGAGATCCTCAGTGAGCTTTACATATAACGTTGGTTCCACTATTGTCATTCATCACTAGCCAATTCTGGGTTGTCAATTCAACGCCTTAGCCACTCTGTCAAAAATAAACAAGTTGTAACGTGACTCTTATTTTAAGATCACACGTGCCTTGGCGACTCGACTTGAAATACGGGACTGAATGACCGTGAAATCAACATACAACATGAACACTGTTTCACCTCAAGTCATTGACCACTGACCAGGATTTTGTGCCGTCCATCCGAAACCCATAGTCACTCTGTGGAAGTGAACAAGTATACAGCGAGACTCATGTCGTAGGATCACTCCTATCTTGCACACTCGACATAGTACGTAGTGCAACGGACCGTGAACGCAACACACACAAAAAACATCACACACAGTATAAATCATTGCACACCCTCTGCACTGGAGACCCATCGGCCGGACGCCATCACGTATCCCATTTAGGAGTACATAACCTTCCGTGAGATGCCTGATGATAAGGGTCAAGCATCATGAAACCACCAATGAGGTTAATTCGTACACAGAAAAGCTTTGTTGAACTCTAGTCAAGATTCACACGGGAACTTGCGTCAAACAACAGAAAATAGGAATATTATGAAACTCAGCCCCTAAAATTATCATGAAGGCCGCTAAGCAGGCGTTGAAAACACACTTGGGGCTGGTTTGTCATGTTATTTTTTTCCCGCTTCCCCTTTCGTTACTACGTGACCAAACCGTCATGTTGTATCAAGACATCCTACAGAAAACATGTGGCATGGTTTAAATTTCGACAGGTCTTACATCTCTTGGATCTCTTGGATGCTGTTTGGGAGCTCAGTCCCGGGCCACGCTGGTACGCCGCCACAGGTCAACGCTGCTTTCCACCCCCTCACCACCAGCAGGAGAGGCGTAAATCGTCCCGATCACCATCCGTTGTCAAAAGAGCGGAAGGGGGACAGCAGGGCAGAACGAAAATTTCCAGTTTATGCCAGATCGGCACTTTCAGCCGGCCCCGGCCCTGCACTGGCACGGAGCAGAGGCACCCTTTCGAACGTCAAACAAAGTTTTCATAGACAGAACTCCATTCCGGGATTTCTGGCTCGATCCTCAAGCACGTCGCGCCCTCAAACACTCTACCCGAGTGACAATGCTATTACTTGTTGCTGGCTGGCGGTAATGTGGCAAACGTGGCTGGTCTGGAAAGGATGATAGGAGCTATCGAGCTGAGCCTTGAAGCTGCTGAGTTCCCCCTGGTGTGCTCTCAAGCTGGCAGGGAGGCAATTGAAGAGCCTCGGCCCTCGAACGAGGAGAGAGTTTTCCCTCAACGTTTGAACTCTTTGCAGGGCCCGCCCACTCACTGGGGGCACCGCACAGAACCGGCCTCTCCTCTCACTAGTATATGTGGCAATGCAGTCTCATCCATCTATATTAGGTGCCAGTCCACGGAAGATTTTCCACACATATATTGTTATATAACGCTCTCGGCGTCTCTCCAGCGAGTACAGATTCAGCTGCTGAAGTCTCTCCCAATAGTTAAGTGCTGCCAGCCCCGCAACCCGACTAGTGAAGGTTCTCTGGATAGCCTCCAGTTGCCTAATCCAGTTAATCCCAGACGGGCACCACAGCTGGCAACAGTATTCAAGGAGTGGAAGCACCAACGCTTCGTAGAGTGCTAGCATGGGGAAAGCATCTCATGTTGTAAAGGTGCGAAGAATCCCCCCCATACGCTGTCTTCCTCTCGCGGCAATCTCACCAATCTGGGTATTGATTCCAGCTATGTCACTCATAACTACTCCCAGGTCTCTGAGCTCCGACCTCATCTGGATTGGAGCTCCTTGTGGATCACGGTATTCATACTCCAATGTCTCGCCTGAGGTTGTGTACCGAAGCAGTTCAAACTTGTCTCCGTTGAACTCCATGTTGTTAGCCACCGCCCAACGGTAGATCGCATCAAGGTCAACCTGTAACAGTTCACAGTCCAAGACACTTTTTGCCGTCTTGGACAATCGGGTGTCGTCAGCAAACGAGGATGCAACACTGTGCTGCAACACGCCATTGATGTCAGCATTATGTACAAGAAACAAGATTGGTCCCAACACTGACCCCTGCGGGACACCGCTGCCCACATCAGATTCGGCAGACACCGCGCCCTCCACCTCCACGCACTGTCTCCGCCCTGTCAAGAAGCTTCGTATCCACCTGTACAGTTGACAGCGGACGCCAAGTGAAGAGAGCTTCCTGAGTTGCACTCCGTGGTCGACTTTGTCGAAAGTCTTTGCAAAATCAAGGTACATGAAATCCACATTCAGTCCTCGCTCCAGAGCTTCCAAGATGCATGATAGTGCGCCAACAGCTGCGACAGGCAGGATCGCTGTCTCCTGAAGCCGTGCTGGCTCTCGTTGAACAGCCCGTACCGCTCCATATACTCCACAAACCTATTCACAACAATCTTCTCTAAGGCCTTGATGTAGTGAGGCGTCAAGGCAACCGGCCTGTAGTTTTCATCAACAGATCTGGTTCCCCCCTTGTATATTGAAGTTATTTTCCCAAGTTTAAGTTTCTGTGGAACCCTGCCACAATCCAACGACTTTCTCCAAAAAAAATCAGAGAGGCTCCCCAAGTGCTGCCCCGGCCCTCTTCAGCAGAATCGCCGGCACCCTGTCAGGTCCGGGTGATGAGCCAGCAGACAACTCCTTCACCGCCTCCACAAAGTCTTCGGGTAAGAAGTCGATGTCTCTGATTACCGGCACGACCTCCTCTTTCAGCTGCCCTTCAGCCACTTCCGGTAGATCTTCCTCAGGCAGCGGCAGGCTGAAGACAGACTCATACTGGGCCTTCAGCATTTCGGACATAGCCCGAGGTTCACTCACCAACTCTTCGTCATGTCTCAGGGAGACAACGCGGGTTCGTATTTGTGATTTGGACTTTGCATAGCGGAAGAAGTACTTTGGGTTGGTCTTGATAGCTTCAACAGCTCGTTTTTCTTCTCGGCGCCGCTCATCATCGTGAGACAAGCTCAAGAGCTCCTCGACTTGCAGGATCAGCGAAACAAGAGCATCCCTGCCAGTCCCGGCGTCGGGTAGCCTCTTCAAAAACTTACTCCTCTTCCTCATGAGAATCCTGCGATCGCGGGGTTTATTTTTTCGTGTCTGGGGCTCTCTTTTTTGGGTGTGTATTGAATACAAATGCTCAGCACACACTCGAGGGTGATGTTATACATCCGTTCGACGTCAGCATCCCACAAAAGCTCCCGCCAGTTCAATCTTTGCAGTTCTCTTACGATCTCGTCCCACTGAATATTTTCATGGAAGAAGTTCAGTGTTTCGAAGCCTACACCTATCAGCCGATGGATGTGAGCTGGCAAACTGAATCCCAACGTAGTCTCAGAAACTACCAGCCGGTGATCTGACATGATATTGTCCTCCATCTCAACTCTATAAAGCAGTTCCTCGTTGTTTACGAAGATCAAGTCGAGAATGTTGTCGCCCCGTGTTGGCACCTCTACCACCTGAGTAAACAGTAGCTCGTCACAAAGCTCGAACATGTACTCAGTCTGCCGCCTCTCATCGGCAGCTCCTCCCACTACAGTCTTGTCATCCCATTTTGCTCTGGGGAGGTTAAAGGGTCGCCCAGCTGGATAAACTCTTGTTTTATATTCTCCATCGCCGGTACAAAGTCTTGAACACTACTTGTTGGTGGCCTGTACACGTTTACAAGAACAAGGTTCAATTGACAATTGTGTAACACAAGATACTCGACTGTGCCATTTGATCCGGACGCCAGCAACTTTGTATCCACTACGAGGTCATTTCTCAAGTAGATGATCACACCGCCCTTCTTCCTGCCATTTTCCCTATCTACCCGATACATCTGAAAACATTCCATTTGCGCTTCTGCATCCAGAATATTGGGGTTCAAATGAGATTCGGTTAGAGCCACGACTACAGCGCCGCTGTTCTCGATCAACCCACGGAGCATCCCGATTTTGGACCGGTGTCTTCTCGGGTTTAATCCTTACTTGTTGGCGACGAGAAAACTTGTTCGCGAGGCCAAGCTGTTCCCAGAGGCCTGACTCTCGCGGTTTCCGCATCCCTCGTGAAAGGGCCTGCATCACACTCTGCATTAATATCCTAGCGTATCTAAAAATCTTAATTAGTTTGATATGTAATTTTTTAGTGTCGTCAAGAAAAAACAATTAATTCTCACTGGGCGGTCTGCTTACAACAATCCTTGAGGTTCATTGTGGAAAAAACTTGACCCAATGTCACAACATGACTGCTGAGGGCGCACAATCATGCTGCTCAACATTTCCGAAGACCCTATGGCTACAGCGTTTTTTTTTCGGTCTATGAGAGCCACGGAAGGTTTTGGATCTTGGATTGTCTTGTAGTCTTATTGTATGAAAATTTAAAACTAATTTACACGCAACATAAAACAGGCCTTAGGTTAGCTTACTCTAATTATTATTCCCTGGTAACGAAGCACAGGATCGCTACATCTGCGGCTGCGGCGCCCCCAGTCTCGACTTGAGATAGTTCACCCTGAAAGAGAGTACCTGTTTTTTCTGTCTTCTACGCGGGTACTTTTTCTAGTAGCTGGGACCCTCCTGTACTGTCGTGATGGAACCGCTCTGTAACACACCGGGTCGCTAGATACAGTAATTTGGGCGACGGCGCTCCCAACACGGGGCGTTGACGGTTGAGTGATGGCACTGTGGAAAGAGCCGCTTGGCCTTTTAGGCCTGCACTGTTACTGGGGACAAACAAGAAATCACTTTACGCTGAGTTGGTAAGCTTGGAAAAATCCGTTGGCCTTATAGGCTCTTTGGTCGTGAGAGGGAAATATTTGTTGACACAGTGAACCCTTTAAGGCGGTGGACCAAAGTGCTGGCACATCAATTTTTAACGGTGGAAGGTTCCCTGAGACGGCGCTCAAGCCTAACGGTGTTATCAGATACGCACACATACGGTGAAATTACTGGATGATCGTAGCAGGGGGGCTTACATTCTGTCTACCTGGCAGACAATGTAAAAAGTCGTTAGCTGGGTCGCTGACAAGTGCCCCGCTCCCAGGCAAAGAGTCCGCTGAGACGTTGAAAATTGACCTCGCAGGATATATTGTCACACGGTAGGAACTGAGTTGCTGCAGCTCTATGTATGGTACACGCAGATTAAGATGTTACAATACAAACATGGTGTGAAGAGCACATTAAACGAGGTAAAAGACGTGGCATTTTGGACTGGGAATTCGTAAATTAGTTCTACATACGCTGCAAATTTGACACGGGACAATGACTAACATTAGGCCAGTCCATGAATTAATGAATTTATCAATGCAAAAGATCACACATACTTTGCACAGTCGTCGTTGATACAATATTTAACGAAGAATGCTCCCACGTAACCAACACAATCGTCACTAGACAAATCGTGTAATTCTTATAGCTATACACCGATTATGAATACAGTACAATGACTGACATTAGATCAGTAAAACATGGTAAAATTGTTACCAGACGCGAGCATGGGGCAAGAAACACTGGAACAAATTGCATTGCACAGGACATTGCCTTTTAAAATAGGAGTTTGTTAGGTAAAAATTCACATAGATCGAAATAACGCAATTAGGAATTTACTTATGTAATTAAAGGTCCGCCCAAGCTTAACGCCAAACTTATACCCACTATCTACCCAACAGATGTTCTACGAAACACAAAATATGGGCGTATGGTAAATTGCAATTTGAATGGTAAGAGGTCAGTATACACCAGATGGGAATACAGCTATGTAACTGGAGGTGCACGAAAACGAAACATTCGTATTATTTCGTTCCCGCAAATTCAGTCTAAGAAGATCTTGATTAAGCAACACAGAATAGAAAGGAGACCTTGACCGCTAGTGAGCATGAAATGTCAAAATAGAAGCTTCACTTTGTAATCAAAAGGGGTAGAGCAACAGGTAAAGAACAAAACTATTTATTAACAGCCTCCGGACACAGTCCACGGACTAACTGGGTCAGTTTTAGATCAATAGTTCGCCCGATGCGGCATTCCGCAGACAATTACCACGACTTCCCTTGCACAAATATCTCAGGAAAAAAATGTTCCAACTACTTAAGGTGGCATATTGAAATGGAACTTTCCCTATGTGAATAGACGGGCTTACCAATACTCACTGACGGATACTTAGTTCTATCCCGACCGGGGCCCGACACTATAATATGACTAACACTGTGTCAATTGATGCATAACTAGAGTTCTCATTGCAACCCTTCCCGCATAATTCACACACTCGTCGCTAACGTCTGGAAAATAAAAGACACTCAATGCTTTTAGAAGACAACACTGTCTGTCAATAATAATAAACGCGCAATATTCAGTTGCACACCGGTGAATTAAAAAATAGTTTTATTCTCCGCAGCTATTATCAATGCGCCGCAAAAAATACCTCGGGGCAACGATTTGTACTCAATTGTTTCCGTGAGTTGCACTGACACTAATTGATTGCACAGGGATTCGTCATAAAAAACACAAACGAATGCGTCGGCTGAGCTTAGTCCAACTCTTTTGCACTGCACTGACTGGCGGTTTGGTCGTCCATGGATTTTTTCACAAGGGCAGTACTGAATTTAATATTGAGTCACTCACCCCAGAGTGACACGCATACAGTCAATTCATGATGAGGCGAAAGAAAACATTATTGGTATAGTGGAAGATAGAAATTAGGACCATGCAACAGTTGCACGTTGGGATACGTTACAAGTGGTCCAAAGGCGCCGTTGCTCGGGCAGAGTCCTGTAAGGAAACGTAGATTTAAGATGATTGAAGGAGACAGGTATAGTGATAGCGGAGGAGGGTCAAGGCGAATAGCAGGAGACAGGAAAGACATGTAGGTTTATTATTCAATAAGACTGCATGGGTAAGGACACTTCACTCTCGTTTATAATATATATTTAGAAACTCATGAACACAGTTTTGATAAAAAAAACTTAATTAAACACCGATAAAAATGGTCCGGGCCTTCCGCACAACACTGACCCGTTTTACACAATCGCCGGGAAACCTGACCAGTTATAACGAGATGGAGGGGTGCCGCCCCGAGGGAATTCCCACTCATCTCTAGACCTACGTGGCACCGTACGGAACTAACAAACACAGTTATGAGCCAGCTACGCAATACGGAAGGTACCCCCACAGCTGTCATCCGAAGCTTTTGACGATCCACCACGCCTCATCGGCAGAATCACCACGGCGTCGCTCCTTGCCTTTGAAGAAAATGCCCCGCAGACCGATATAGGTGCCAGGCGTACTGCGCTTGTAGATTTGTAGCGGATGTATGCGTCACAATTGCAGCCCCCCCCCGTTGAGCCCCGGCGCTGGATGCTTAGGGTCTCCGCCCCCACAGCTGTCGTCCCGTCTCCCCTTGACGATGATGCCCCCGCAGATTGAAATGGATTTTCCACTTATTTGGATCATACCAATTTCGAGATTTGCTTTCTTATTTCCCTTGAACTTTGTTACATCCGACTGTAACCCGTCGACATTAGTTACCCAAAGCCGACTTCCTTTTTCCTTCAACAATATATAAAGATATTATCTCCCACTCATTTGATTCATGTTTTACCCGTTCTGAGATAAGTGATATTTTCAACACTAGTCAACACTGATCCCACTCATATAATCTTCGGAGATTTCTTCTTCCAAAACATGTAAATTTTTTTTTGCCACGTGAACATTAATTTTTGTCTATTTGAGGATGAGCTGTCCTGCTTCACTTACACTCAACGTAACACTGACTCCAATCTCGGCATGCAGCTAGTTATTATGATGCGATTGCAGGCTTTTTTTTGCAAAACATTAAGCCTATCATCGCTTTCCATCTGTGTATGTATGTATGTAAGTGGATAGGGATGTGTGCGTATGTGCATGTGTATGTTCAAGCGTATGTACCTGTACATGAGGTAAAAAAAATATATTACACAATTTAAAATTCAATACAATTTTAAAATTCAAAAATTCAATTAAATTTCAAATATTTTCGACGCCCGGACAAAGCTAAGTCCGTCTATTGAAGTGATAACTTGGCTACTAAAGAAAGGTCTGAACGTCAAAAAAAATGAAATTTTATTGAAGTTTTGCATTTCAAAATTGTATTGAATTTTAAATTTTCTTATATATTTTTTTTACTTATGAACACGTACATACGTTTGAACATACACATGCACATACGTACACACCCCTATACACGTACATACATACACAGATGATGACCAAGGCGAGCGAAGCTAGGCCTAATGTTTTGCACAAAAAATGAATGCAATCGCATTATAATAATAATAGCTAGCTGCATGCCGAGATTGGAGTCAGTGTTACGTTGAGTGCAAGTGGAGCAGGACAGCTCATGCTCAAATAGACATGAATGAATGTTCACGAGGCAAAAATTAGTCGGATCGAACAAATATTGACTAGTGTTGAAAATATCAGTTATCTCAGAATGGGTAAAACAAGAATCAAAAGAGTGAGAGATAACATTCGTATATGGATGAAGGAAAAAAGAAGTCGGCTTTGGGTAACTAATGTCGACGGGCAACAGTCGTATAAAACAAAGTTCAAGGGAAATAAGAAAGCAAATCTCGAAATTGATATCATCCAAGTGGAAAATCACCATGAACAAAAGAAAATCTGGAACGTATGCAACAATTCCTCAATTTTGAAGATCAGAATGACTTAGAATTGGAGAAGTTCCGAATAATTGAGGTTCAAGAAGAAGGAGCACTACATTTGTGGACTCAAGGGAACGGAACAGCCTTCGGTGTTCGCATCAAAGATATGCTGGAGTATATGAAGGATTTTGAGAGGAAACTGAAACATCGTGGCTGTACGTACCCTGCAGTGATAAAATAAACGAGGTAGATGGTATTGATGATACCAGCAAGATGTGTAATTAATACTAATAATACAGTTATACACCATGTCAATCCTTTATCAGAAGTTTGTATTATCCTAAAACTCAAAGGATACGCAATGAATTGCATACATCGTGTAAGTAAAAGGCAACATCGAATTGTCGAAATCAGTAGAAGAATATGTTTCACGCATTGCCATGACCCAATCTTGGGGGTGAATGTTCTATATGTGTTACAGATTGGTAGGATATAAATCAGAGTCCGATCAGATCTTGCTCAGTCAAAAATGTGATTCTGATGTGGAAGGATGGGGTATAGCTTGAGCCGTCGTTCGTTCGAAAGTAATGGGGTGACGGGGGTTTGTTCTCTATGCACAAAAGAAATAAAATTGAATAAATATAAATTTAAAATTTACTAAACATAAATTGAATAAACATAAATTTACGAGTAATGATCTGAAACGAATTCATTGTCATGAATATGAAAATTATAGGAAAGAAAAGGCAAATCAACCGTGCAAGTCGTCAATGGATGTAGGGTCAGGAGATATTGAAGTAAATGTGGTAGAACTAGTGTGAGATGAAGTGTTCGTTTTTGTGAAACTGGATACAAATACAAAAATACTTGTAACATTCGAACCATCTAAGATTGGAAATTTGCCCTCTCTGCTAACTAATAAGGGTCCTGAGTGACCACGAGGGATAGAGAATTAGGTAAAAGTTTCATAAGGAATCGTGTGGAGGGATTCATATGTATATAGCAATGACTGAAAACCGTACATAAGGTTTGGTTAGGTTAGTTTTTTTTAATGGGTGTGAATAACATGTATATGGGATGTAGAATTGTGTCAAATCAAAATCAATAATCATATGAAAAAAAATAGACATAACAATCAAACAACGATAAAAACATCTATGAAAACAGATGAAATTTGCTAGATCAAAATTGGAAGTGCGATTCAAAAACTGCAATGGATAGATCAAAATGTACAGACAAGTGGAGCTATTTGTTATGCATTGTATATATCAATGACTGAAAACCGTACATATGGTTAGATTAGGTCAGGTTACGTTATTTTTTTTTTCGATGGGTGTGAATAACATGTGGAGTGATGTAGAATTGTGTCAAATCAAAAATCAAGAATCATATCAATAATAGCTTTAACAATCAAACAACGATGAAATTATCTATGCAAACAGATGAAACTTGCCTGATCAAAATTGGACGTGTGTATCAAAACAGTAATGGTTAGGTCAAAATGGAGAGTCAAATGTATATATTTGTTATGCATTAATCCTAAAACACTGAAAAATCATATGCAAGCATGAAAAGCGATCGAAAAATAAATTTGTCATGGATACAATAGGTTAGGTTAGATTAGAATGATTATTTCTTTCAACATAACATGACGTAAAGCTGATCCACATCAAATATCTTGTACCAAACGCAAGGGATGTTGTTCTAGTAGAAAACGCTTCATATGTCAACCAATCTTGTGAATGCATACAAAATGCGTGTGTGTGTGTGTGTATATACATTGTGTGTGATAATACAAAAAAAAATACGTCTAATAGAGCAATGTGGAGGGATTGATATAAATATATCATAAATCAATGAATAAGTATATAGGTAAACATGAAAAATTTCGAACGATGACACCTAATTCTTGGTTAAGTTGGTTAGGTTAGGTTGCCTTGGTATTATTGCATCTGGTAGTGCATATACAGGGACGCTAACGACCCTGTATATGCATGTAGAAAGTATATATAAATTGGAGTCCGATTTGTACTCAAACAGTTAACGGTCTGCTTTCGGTGAAGAAGGATGTCGCCAAGTTTGATATGGAAGTATTTTAACAGAAAGGAAATCACGGGGCTACGTGCTATTTGGCAACATCTCAAAGGTCAGCATTATCTTGAATGTGATACTCATAAAAATGAACGAAAAAGTACAAGTTCTAGGGATGAACTTGTACTTTCGGAAACCTAGGTTTCCAAAATAATATGATAGACTGTGTTCAACATGGTGCGAGCGGAAAAGAAAGTGCGGTGCCACTAACACTCAAACTTAGTATGTATGAAGATTGAATTAAAATGACTAAATCGATATGGTGAGAGAGGACCCAAACCATAGCCAAAATGGAAAATACTGAAAATACGGGTAGTGATATCAAGACAGCCCTATTTGAAGAAAAACCTGCTAAAATTTAAGGAAACCGAATTATCAAATGGGGAATGAAAGGGTATCATGTATAATAAGTATAAAATTATACAATAAAATCAAATGTATATATGACTTTGTTTCAAAATTGCTGGAAATCAAACATGAGATAATTATGTCTCAAACGTATATTTCGGAAATCTGCGGGAATATACTGGATGGGAATGTCACTGCCAGTGAGTAATAAACTGAAGCGATTCGATGTCCTAAACATGTAACTATACTTTAAAAATTAGCATCGAAAACAACCTCGCTACAGTGTAGAAACAAAGTTTCCGATACAAAATTAGGTTTTGAGGTGATGCATACAATACTACTCCCAAAGGTATCCGTCTATCTGAAATGTGTACTTAGGGTAGCAGACTAGAACCCAATAAATCAGAGAGAAAAAAAAGATAAATCCTATACCAATATGATGAGCCGACATCTCCAGGTGAGATATATTGCTCATCATCGATAAGAATCCGCAGAGTGCCTCTGATACCGAGAATCAAGATAAGGCCAGAGAAAGCAGTCGAAAATCATTACTTATGTTTCGCACAGTTGCTCACATCGAATTTTTGGAGTGAATAGTTATGTTCGCGTATAAATGATAAGCTCATGTAATTTCCTAAAATATATGTGCGTCAAAATCTAATATCAATAAAAAATATCCTATAAATCTTTGTTCGCAATATCATAAATTTACCCCTTTGGCTAGCATTGAAATGCATATATGCAACATGACTCGCAATAAATTGCAATACAGAATAGGTAGCATTAAAATGAGACATATTATTCCAGCTTAAAGGTATGGCCGATATTGAGGCGGAAAATGCGGCAAGCTCTTCTGGCTGAATACATGGTCTTCTCCAACTACCCCAAAATAATTTCGTGTAAGATGAAGAAATAGCAGATATGCAACATGACTTGCATTGAAATGCAATACAACGCCTCTTGCCATGCATAAAAAAATGCGATAAATATTATGCAAACTGAAATTGCACTCGGCTATCTAAGGTGTCATAGATATATATCTCATCAGCTCCAAACAGAAGCTAAATCAAAAGTCTGCAGCTTCTTTTATGACACACACTGAAATCAAGCTACGGTAACAACGTTTCGCTCATCTAGTCGGACACAGACTCGTTGCTGATCTTGTTCAAAGGCGTGATCTAGATTGAGGCGGAATACATGGACTTCTCCAACTACCCAAAAAATCATCCCTTGTACGATGAATCCAAGAAATGACAGCTGGGACTACTGAAAAGCGAAACAGCTGATGACTACCCGAGTGAGATCATTTGCATGTAACCAACGTGGTACAGTATATTGCTCGAGTCCGAGGGCGCGAACCAGCTGCTAAGGGTATCAATCACCAAACACAAGCTAAAATCAAACATGAACAGTACAGAGAGATCCATAACCATAAAACCGACACACACTTTCAGATCATACGCAACATTCGCACGCAAGCGTGCCAGCTTCAAACTGTACACACTATTAAAAACTGCCTCAGTAAATTTGGAAACAAACGCTGCAATCTCGACTCCTGCAACACTCTTGCCTATGGTCATCCGGACATTCCCAAAAAATCCGTTGAAAAAACCTACCGTCACTAAAAGAGGAAAATATAAGTCTTGATTGATGATACCAATGTAAACATGGATTTAACATGTAAGAGGCGTAATCCGGATGAGACCTCTTTGGCGTATGTACTCGAGTGAAGGATGTAAGTATGTCTACATCAACAGGTAATATTCGGTAAATATTCATAATATGTAAATTTTCCTATGTAAACATGTAATAAAATATATAAATATAATCTTACACTTGTTTGATTGTCCACAGAAATACGAATTGAAATTGCGTGAACGTATAGCGCTGTAACCCACTCCTAAAACGCTGAAAAAATGATCCTAACATGATGAAAATGTTCATATGTAACCATGCTACTATGTAATAATAT